>JAVXUP010002464.1:0-55000 GCA_033070095.1 Escallonia herrerae | reverse complement strand
CATCAAAGCGTTATGACTTGCTAATAATAAAAGAACGGCATATGTAGCAAAAGTGTTTAGCGGCAAAAATAGCAATTTAGCGACACATAACTCTTAAAATGTTGAAAAAAACTATTGAGATTGTCTTATTCAAAGAAAAGAACCTCAAACTAATATGTATATACACTATTGAAGTTGGTTACTCCAAGAAACTAAGTTGGAAACACCACATTTGCACACTACTACTACTGCTCTGCTACCTGCACCACCATTGAGGTCGTGATTGTCACTACATTTTACTGTTGCATATTATCGGTATGGATGCAATCAATGAAAATTTGCATATAAAGTAAAGTCAGCAAAAACCAAGCTAATGAAAAACCCTGCTACATCTTCTCTTACAGTGACAAGGGGTATGGCTAACCCATGGTCGAAGGTTGTGATGGTCATATGGTTATACATGGCATTCATAGTAATGCAGGCTTACACAACCAACTGATCCTCCATTTTCACTGTCGGTCAATTGCAACAGAGTGGTCCATTCAGTTGGGTATCAACAAGGCTCTTTCGTGAGGGATTTGCTAGGAAAGAATTTCGATCAGAATGTGTCCTTCAAGCCATACAAGACCATTCATGAATATCACGACACCCTAATGAACAAGAGTGTTGATGTGATCTATGATGAGCTACCCTACATAAACCTCTTCCTCCATAAGAATGGATCCAACTACATGAAAGTTGGGCCCATATTTGAGAGAATCGGATTCGGCTTTGTGAGTTTTTCTCCTCCTCTTTTTCTTTCTCTTTACTATTATGCATGTGATGCGTAACAGTCTTATACGCTGCATCCCAGCAATGGAGTCAAATATGAGGTGGGCAAAAATAAACGTACTTAAAATTTTGCCCAAAAAAACTAAGGTTGGGCACACCCTACACTACAAACCCATTTTTTGAAAAACAAGAAAGAAATTCAAATTTTACTACCACTAACATTTTTGAAAAACAAGAAAAAAAGATCCAAATAAATGGTGGGTGATATAGCCAAAAATACGCCTCTTATCTACGGACGACACGTGGCAGTTATGACACGTACTCCTGGTTGGCTTATTGCTGATTAAAGCAGTTACCATATCGGTCACCAAGCATAATCCTAAAAGGGCCTTAACTCAATCAGCAAAGATTGACATGTGATCCTCCAAGATCTCAATTCGATTCTGATTGGAGTTGAAGAAGACCTAGTTCTATTAGGACTCTCTTTCCTACTACTGTATAAAGGGGTCTAAACCCCTCAGGTATGGATAACTTCACACACAATTACACATTGTGTCTTACTGGTACTTCAGAGTTCTATATCACTAGCCATCTCACTACAAGAAAATCTACTTTTAGCGATGAAAATTTCCGTCACTAAAAGTGAGTATTCTGTCGGGAAAACTTTTAGAGACGGACTGTCCGTCGCTAAAAGTCCGTAGGTGAAAACCCCGTTACTAAAATATTAGCGACGAAATTTTGTAATCCGTCGGCAAAAATTTAATATTAACAACGGAATTAACTATTTTTAGTGACAGAATTTTCCATCGCTAAAAGGTATTTTTTACATTTTGAATAATTTTTAAATTTTTGAAAAAAATTAAAATCAATCTGAACAATCAAACCACTCATTGTTCCTCCATCAAAATTCATTCCACAAAAATATTAACATCTTTCCATCAAAGAAATAAAAACAATCTGAACATTTTTTTATTAATAATAATTAAAAAAAATCAATCTGCACATCAACAACACACAAGTTGACAACCATGAAGATCCTGAAACTATTCAGTCTACCCAATACCCACAAAGCGATGGTCGGCTACAGTGGGGACCGATCAATGGCGTCGAAGCCACGGTGGTGACAGATCGGTGGCGTCGGGGCACGGTGGTGACAGATCGGTGGCGTCGGGGCATGGTGGTGACATGGCGACGGGCCACAGTGGTGACATGGCGACGATATGAGAGAGACCGACCGATGGCGGCAGAGATGCGGTAGAACGAGAGTGACTAGCCACCGCGGAGATATGGGTTGAGTAGGGTGGTCGTGAGTCGTGACTTACCGACTTTGGTAGATCTGTGAGAAAGAGAGAGATTTGAGAGAAGGAACATGTGGCTGTGAGAAGGGATCTGTGACTGTTAGAGAGAGTTGAGAGGCTGGGGCGGCTAAAGCAGGTGAAAAGAGGAGTTGAATAAGATGTAATCCTAAAATTCATATATATATATATATATATATATATATATAGACATATAACCAGGTAAAAGGTCGTCTTTAGCAATAGACTTTTAAAGATGGAACATATGTCACTAAAAGGCACTTTTAGAGACGGATTCCATTCCGTCTCTAAAAATCCGTCACTAAAAGGTCATTTTCTTGTAGTGTCTTTGACTTAAGCATCAGAGCGTTCCCCCGTCAGAACCCCACCCGACGGTCACTCCGTGTTCTCTTTTGCAGGCTTATCTCTGGTGTGGTTCCCGATCCAGTTTTTAGCTGCAACAGTGGGTATTCTAGGCATACGTGCCTCTGCCTCCAGTATATAACTCTTTCAAATGAATTGTACACGTACAATATGACAAGTCTATATATAACCTTTGATACTGCTAAAGGCTCACATTCTTTTTTCTATCAGATGGTCAAACACTTGACTCATATTAGAGGGTTAATTGCCAATTTATGCCCCCACATATGGCGCGTAAACAAAACTACCCTCTAAAGAAATTTTATAGCAAAATCTTCTCCCCAATATGGCAGGGATAACACCTGTTATCCATACCTAATGGCAGTCCTTAAGTCAAGGATATCCCTAGTAGTTCACTTGAATATAGGGTTGAATTTTGTAACTTACAACATTGGGGGTTATTATTGAAATTTTTTATGAAGACATATAACAAATTGGTCAATCCCCCCCTCCATCTTCTCTCTCCATTTTTTATTTACCAAACACCGCACATTCTCTTGAAATATCTGTGTGTGGATATATATATATATATATAGGGACCTGATCCGTTGAGAGCGCTAGCAAAATCGGAGATCTTGTTAGCGCGATCTGGCCATCCATCCCTTCGGATGGAAGGCCCAAATCCTTTATTTTTGCGGCGCTGTTAGTCGTCCGCTACACAGTGTAGCAGACGAACCTTTTTACCATCTTGCCCCTGCTCCGACGGCTTTCTTGGCCCCACATTGACTGCCAAAAAGTTGTCTGCTACACTGTCTAGTGGATGACTGACAGCCCTGACACAACTGACACATTTTCAGACGGGTCTGTACCTTCATTTCTACACACGTCAATGTTTTGGAAAATAGGAGATCTACACAGTATCGGACAATACTTTTATACCCAAAAACTTCCTCAAGCTCCTTCAGCTACAATTTTCTTCTTCTTCGGACTCGCTTCCATTTTCAGCTCCCTTGAAGCTTCGAGTAACACTTGCTTCAAGCTTCACTCAAGCAAGGTAAGTTTGCGAATGGTGAAGTTTTCTTTATGGATTGACTGGTAAAATATAATTTTATTTTGTTTGGACAAAAAAGTAAAGATTTTTTTTGATGTTCTAGAAATTTGTCATTGTATTCATCAATTTGGGATGTTCAAGACATGATGTTCATGAAAAAAGTGTAATTTGTTAACTCTAAATAAATTCATTATAGTTTAATTCGATTTTTTGGCCCTGCCCCCCCGTCCGCTACACTGTGTAGCGGACGGCTTTCTTGGCCCCACATTGACAGCTAAAAAGTCGTCCGCTACACTGTCTAGCAGACGACTGATAGCCCTGACACATTTCCAGACGAGTCTGTACCTTCATTTCTACACATGTCAATGTTGTCGGAAATAAGAGATCTACACAGTATCGCGGACAGTACTTTTATACCCAAAAACTTCCTCAAGCTCCTTCAGCTACAATTTTCTTCTCCTTCGGACTCGCTTCCAGTTTCAGCTCCCTTCAAGCTTCGAGTAACGCTTGCTTCAAGCTTCACTCAAGCAAGGTAAGTTTGCGAATGGTGAAGTTTTCTTTATGGATTGACTGGTAAAATATAATTTTATTTTGTTTGGACAAAAAAGTATAGATTTTTTTTATGTTCTAGAAATTTGTCACTGTATTCATCAATTTGTGATGCTCTAGACATGATGTTCATAAAAAAGGTGTAATTTGTTAACTCTAAATAAATTCATTATAGTTTAATTCAATATTTTGGCATGATGAATTCCTCTATTTATCTTAGTAATTTTAATTTGTTATGTTCAATAAATTAATAATTGTTAATTTGGAGACACTTTTGAGATTATGCATACGGTATGTTTGTCATCCTAAATTGAGATTATGCGGACGGCTAACCTCGGAAATTTTTGCACTTCCCTACTGTCCGCTACACATTTTGTTTTCCACCTTTCAAATCATTCTCAATGAGAGCCAAAAAACCAACTCAAATCAATCAAAATCATCTTCAACGCAAATCAGACAAATCAATCAATCAATAATCTTCAACACAAATCAATGAGAGCTTTCTAAATAATCATGGTTTATTAAAAAAAGTTGACATTGTAATGGTACAATGTCAACTGGGGGAATCATGTTGGGGGGGATTCTCGGCATTAGCCGGATTTACAATAAACCTAACCGCTCTAGGCCGGCCTTTCATAATTTGCCAAGCTATTCTATATCTAAAGGTGTCTACTTCTGCTTGGCTCCAAACGGCCGCCTTGAGGCTCTCAGACCGGCAAATGTAATCCATGTACATGCAAAGGAAGACGCCGCAGTCCGAAGTGTTACGTTGCTTGGGCCTCCTCTTCTTCAGTCGCAAATCGAGCTTTGGCCGCGCCGGTACAGGGTTACCACGGATACCATTGACCATTGCACAAAATATATTCTGCGAGAAACACAAAACGGCGTAAGACACGAGTTAACATTTATGCCAAGTTACAATAACTGTTAAACAACAATCGTAATATTACCATTAAGTCCAACTGGGCTTTGTACATCTGTAGCACAGGCATGTGGGTGGTATCGTCGTGGAGACTGTCGATCACCGATACGACTTTCTCTTCTGGTTCATAGCAAACCAAGTACCAGTGGCTTTCCCCTAAAAATGGGATTAGAAACACGTCGGCAACACTTGCGCTCACTGGACTATCCCTAGTAAGATACGCTCGTAGGTTAGCGGACGGTCTCCACTGGCTCAACTTTTTCTTCCGCCTTTGCTCGACCCACTCATGCCATTCAGACACTAGGAGGCTATGAAAAAAGGCATCCACCAAAAAAATGGCCGGATACCCGTTCAGCCGCTCCCGACCCCTTTCCTTCAGAATCTCCACGTATGTGGAGATGACACCGTTGTCTAACCAACTCCCCGGAGCCAGGGAGGCCATTTCTCCCCACTCGCAAGTGTAATCCATGCCCTCCGGATGATTCACACTATACAACGCTTTGTCCCGGGGAAGCCGCTAAAATAACGCTCTCTGATTATTTGGCATTTATGCGGCTTTAGGGGCTTCACTGGATGCCCTTTGCGATATTGCCCTCGGGGGTCGACGGGCCCACGGGACAAGGGGCAGTGTCTCCGACAGACTGATGTGTCCGAAACCCCAGTCTTGCGTGACTTGACTCTGAGAGAGGGGTTGGGGTTCCGAGTCCAATAGCAAAGAGAAGGAGGGCGCACTGTAGTCTTTGGCCCATGGTGCTTGGCGGTCCCCAATCACCACCCATTCCTGGTACAGAGGGACCACCATATCCCTGGCTCACTCCCGAAGTCTGTCCCGAGGGATCGGTGTATCCCTCGCTCACATATGGGGGCTGCCACCCCGGATAACCCATTCCCGAGCTGACGCCGAAGGCTGGCCCGATGCTTGGTGCAAAAAATTCCTGCAGCCATACGCCAACGCTTCAGCCTGTTGGCGAAGCTCCTCGCCCATTGCATCCACCAAATCCTTCCGCTCGCTCAACTTCTGGAAGAAGGCGAACGAGGCATTAACCTACATCCAGAGAGATAATAAATAAGTAACTTCATACACAGTTAGAATCATCAAGTTCAATTAAAGGCACTGGTTGGCCAACTTACCAGATTGTATGCCATGTGCTCATCGATCTGACCCCTAGGGTGGTACTTCTCCCCGCGTTCAAACCTTACTGGAGCTACTCTCCTCCGGGTGATGCGGTAGTACCACCCATTGTACTGTTCGATGCTGATCACGGGGTCAGGCTCCGACACAATGGCCGCCAGCGTGTCCTGCCAGGAATTCCAAACCTCAATTTCTCGTGCGCACAAGTCGTGCGCATTTGCCTTGCCAAACCGTCCGACACCCGGTGGGTTCCTGTTAAGCCTCATATCCAGCGCGCCGGCTGGCAACCCCTGCAGGCACTCAAAATGGCGCATAGCGCGATCTGGCAGCTGCCACTCTGCGACCTCGAAGTGGATCAGGGGTGTGCGTTGCAACCCGGAGAGCGTGAAGACGAACGACTCTCCCACCCGTCGCGCCAAATGTTTGTACGGTGCCCATCGCATCTGGCCAGGAGATAACGAGTCGAGCTCCCCCTGATAGTACGTAATGTTGTGATGGGGATCGTCTCTCCTCGGGTAGTGGCTGTCCTTCCGGCTGTACTCCCAGGCGCACAACCGAGGCCACACATTATCGGTTCCGTCCCTACGCCTGGGTGCGCCGGTAGCAAGGTGTTCATAAGACCACACCTGAGAGCAAAGACAAATTAAATAAAGTATCGTCAAATTTTATTGTCAATTCAACCAAAAAAAAAAAGAAACGAGCACGTAATCAAGAATTGTATGATATACCTGCAATAGCGAGAGACATGCACATATCGCTTTGGAGTCGGGCCTCGTTGCCTTGTGCAATGCTCGGTACAGGTACGCAAGAGTTGCGGCTCCCCAGGCATAATCCCCAACCTCCAGCAGGTTACCCAACAACGGTAAATATTTGACGCTGACGGTATTCTTCGACGTTGTTGGGAACAGAATTGCCCCCATCACCCACAAGAGGAAAGCTTGTGTGTACAGCACAAGCATCTGATCCGTGTAGTTATCCGGCAGAACCTTGTAGGTATCTACCAACCACTTCAACTTGATACCACCAGTGCTAAATTGATCCTGGGGTATCGAAGTAAAGAAGTCCCTAGCGGTCCTCTTATTCGTTGCTTCCGACGGAGGAGCTATTACCGGCCGCCCCGTCACCGGTAACCCTAAGATGAACCCTACATCTTCTAGGGTAATTGTCAGCTCTCCGAGAGGGAAGTGAAACGTATTCGTTTCACTTCTCCACCTTTCAACAAGGGCACCTATTAAGTGCCGGTCAAGTTGTTGAAAGATCTGCCCATGCGTGAAAATCCCAAACCCAATCCCACGCAGTAATCTTTTCTGGGTTCTGTTCAATTTCCATGCTTTAAAATTATCGGATACTTCTACCGTGTTGAGAAGTGCTCTTTCCTACGAATTAATAAATACAATTTAAGCAAAATAAACGATATACAACGTTCCCAAGAATAACAAAGTTGATAAAATAAGTATCTTACTCCACCATCCCATATGAGCGTACTGATATGGTTTGCTTGGTCGTATAATACGGACGGATCTTCTGGTCCAGGGTTGAAATCCATTTTTGGCAACTGAAATTATGAAAAAACGGCAAGGTTGGAAGCGTAAACATTCTCAAACATACAACGCTAGCATGTGATCAGATAATACTCACATAAGTTCACATGCTGTGTATATGCAATGTACATAGATACAAACATACACGGAATGGGATTTTACAAGTGAAATCACATGAACAAATAATACGCAATACACATATATATATATATATATATATATATATATATATAGATACATTGACAAACGCTAGCACAATGCACCGCGCACACATTCAAAATCATGCATAAGCCGCAATAACAACTCTAGATTATGAACAAATAAAGGATTGGTTTGTGAACTTACGTGATTGATTCGTCGATTAAAGGATTTCTTGAGAAGAAATTGCGCCGATCTACTTGCCAACGCCGCTAGAAGAATTGTGAGAAGAAGGAATGAATAGCAGTTTAGAAGGAATGAATAAGGGTTTCGAAGTAATGAAAGGCAAAAATGGTCCGCTACATAGTGTAGCGGACGGTGGGATAAGGACAAAGTAACAGTCGTGCATCGACAGGACTGATGTGACAACTGATTTGACGAAAACAGTCGTCCGTTAGACAGTGTAGTGGATGACTTTTTGGCTGTCAATGTGGGGCCAAGAAAGCCGTCCGCTACACAGTGTAGCGGACGGGGGAGCAGGGGCAAGATGGTAAAAAGGTCCATCCGCTACACTGTGTAGCGGACGACTGACAACGCCACAAAAATAAAGGATCTGGGCCGTCCATCCCTTCGGGATGGACGGCCAGATCGTGCTAGCAAGATCTCCTATTTTGCTAACGCTCTCAACGGATCAGCTCCCATATATATATATATATATATATATATATATATATATATATATATATATATATATATATATATATTCCACACCCTAATACGATATTCCATCCTCCTTATTTTTCCTCAAAAGATCATCAACACTTCCCAATAGAGCATGCTTAGCGACAAAAATATGTTATAAAAGCATATAAAGGGGTAGAAATAGCAATTTTATGTACACCTATCATAAAGTTTATAGGGTATAGTTATGATTTACGTATATGAACCGTTTCTAATTAATGTAGTACCTCGTCTTAAACACTTGAGAGTTTAATTCATATCCGTCATTTTGAAATTCTATGTAGTACTCCTACTTATGTGCTTAAAATCGTTTGTAATATCTTGTAATTCATACAATATAAAATTGCAGGCATTCCCTTTTGGCTCTCCTTATGTCCCTAAGTTTTCTTGGGCAGTTGTAAATATGAGTGAAAGTGAAATGATGCAATACCTTAGGAAAAAATATCACGTGCATGACTATTCCTCCAATGATAGAGCTTCTGGTGTCCCAAAGCAAACTCCTCCTCTTCGTGCCCATAGTTTTATTGGCCTCTTCATCCTTGCGAGTGTTGGTGCTATAGGAGTTGTACTTGCCTCTGAATATACCCTTTGGCAAAGACACAGTCCAACAGTTGAGATGACTAGTGTTAATGACGATTTTCCAGATGTTGACAATCAAGAGCACTCTCCACCACTTTTTATCCAAATCGTTGGGGAAATTCAAATGGAAGAATTGGATGAAGAAGAAGAAAAGGCAGAAATCCTCCCTTCCCAAGAGGTGTCGCGTCGCTTTCCCTAGGTTCGAAGCAAAGAAATATATTCTCTTTCAGAAAAATATTTTAAACATTCCTCCAGTTGTCCCCTATATACTATTATACTTCGTTTGCACTGCTGGGCAAACTCGCAATCAATTTGTACACCCATGATACAATCGATAAACAGTGTGAGATATTTTTTACCTCTAGGGCCTCGGGACTTCACTAAAAAGGAAAACTTTCTAAAGATAGGACGCTAAACAAGTCTTTAAATGATGCGCCCACTTAAACAAAGTTTATTCTTACAACACAACGTATACAAGTACGACAGTATACCAGATTCTCTATCAATACAAGGCAGAAGATGTGAAAACTTGACGAAGATGAAAGAAAAACATAAGTGCATTCCAGACTTGACTTTTCTAAGTCAGATTTGGTTTGTGAATTTGACGACCCTTTGCTCTGCTGTCCTTTTATATCTTTTATACTCACTTGTTTGCAACCGTTCTTCAATATTCCGTAAATGTCTATCTTTATCTTTTGCCAAGATAGGTATATTAGCTGTTATCATCAGCCGCTTAACTCCTGTCGACAGCTGTACTTTTCATGCAGTCTGTTTGCTGAGAACTTTCATCAATTGTTCAGCTCATGTTGAAAATTATCTACCCTCATGTATATATGAGAACCGTTTATCAACTGCTACTGCTTATCGTCCTACCTTTCGTCGACAACTGCCTTGCTTCGTGCACTCATGTCAATCGTTACTGTCGAATGTCCTGTTCTTGTTGACAGCTGCCTTCTTCGTATAATTTATTCAAATTTTGTTCCCGGCGCACCTCATGTCAAACTACTTGATTTAGTCACACCACTACTGACAACTGGAGGCATATTAATAACCATAACAGTTATGCCCACTTCCCGACTGAACGCATGCCTTTGCAAGCACCTTGCGCAGTTCTTAGCATTCCATGTGTTTGTTTATCTATTGGTTGTGGTAAAAACATTTATGTAGCCAACATTAAAGTTGTGCGAGTTAATTTCAGATCCTACTCAACTTCTTGCAGTCTTATTTATGCCCCAACCGTTTTGATGATGTTATGTCTAAACCTAACTCTTCAGCTTGCTCTGCTTAAACAGAACTTGTTTTACCTTCAAGACTTTACTCTTGCTTCTTTCATAACCTAAAATCCTCGCATGTTCTTTTATTGTAACTCTCAAAAGTCATGGGAAGGAAGAAACCAATCCCCAAAGGTGACAAAGGAGCTGGTGTTACTTGTCCACCCAATCCTCAATGGGGTGTTGGTGCCCTTAGAGCTCATATTGAATCCATCGACACACGCATTCTGATTCTATCCAAAAAATGCCCAAAAATCATCTGCCCTCACATTTTGGGTCCTTCTTTCACGAGTGAACCCTAACCTCTCAAGGGGTACCCAATTGATAAATCTAAAAGCTAATGTTGAGCACACCTTCCCTAAACTAAACGGGTTAGTATGAATCTGGATTGTTGATTAGGACTTGATCAACCCTTATTCATCCCAATTGGGGTTTATGGGGTGATCGTTTGTCCGCTTCTTATGCCGATCAATGCTGATGGCAATGTGTCTATGAAGTTATCCATATGTCTAAAAGTTCCCATATGGTAGATCAATGGCTTCTGAGCTCATCTTTTTGTTTTTGCTCCATTATGACTAATACTTTTATGCTGAGGACCAAAATGATGGCTCCTACCATGTTTGATTTGTGTGCCCTAATAGGGCTTTTGCCAGTTGAAGACTATGCCAATGCATTAACCAATCACAACCATAATATATTATCTTTGACTTCTCTGTAGCCCCTGCCAAATATTCTGAAACATTTAAATGGTTTTTCAAGAAATTGTGTTCCTACACACAGCACTAGAAGAAAAAAAAACCGAGTATAGTGTAAATCATGTTACAACACTATATAAATGAACCAAGTATATATATGAACTGGGTATAAAAACACTATATGAATCGAGTACTAAAAGAATGCATGTTACAGTAGTACAAGTCAATCGTATTCATTTTGGGAATCATCGTTATCATCATCGTCGGACTCGTCATCCTTTTCTTCCTGGGACTCGTCGTCCTCTCACCGAGTAATTCTTCCTCTTCGCCAATAGACTCAGCCTCATCATCTACAACAATTTCTACGTCTTCCGCGTCATCATCTACTACTTCTTCTCCGACATCAACTTTTGGTTGAAGAGGGAGATCGTCCTCCTCGTCGTCAACCTCAATAGGGACTAAGACGGGTGTCTGGTCGGCTTGAAAGGTGTCTACCTCACTGTCATATTCCACGGGTAATTTCTTGGAATTGATAAATGTATACCAATAAGATTTGGGATTTACAACGTCCTCTGCATAAAAGACTTGTGCAGCTTGACTAGCAAACACAAACGACTAGTCTGATGCAAGTCTTGACTTAACGTTGACATCTACAATCTCCTGTGAGCTACCATTAATTCTTCTACTGCATGTGACATGAACCATGGACACTTGAACATTAACAGGCGGTTTTGGGAACCGAGATATGTTAGCTCAACAATCTCATCTAGCTCTCCATAAAAGTTCATGCAATTATCGTCATACCTGTCGCCGTTGACCAAGAGTCCACTGTTTTGGGTTTGTTTCATCTGGTCATCATCTTTTTCGTTAAACCTAACCCATTGATGATATAGCCTCCATGACAGGCTACCTGTTTACCAGGGTCTTGAGCTAGTAATTTCAACCAAGAGGCTACTGGAGCATCGACCGACTAAACCTATTATATAAGACGCTGAAAGTTAATAAAACACATATGGAGTGGCATATGAAACACAGTAAATTTTGGTTAAAGACTTACCCGTCTTAACATTGGTTAGTTTTAGGTGACGGAATTTAGTCGCTAAAACTTCTAGCAACGAATTATTTGGTCACTAACTTTATATTAGTTTTTACATCTTAACACTGGTTAGTTTTAGGTGACGGAATTTATGTGACGAAGCCAAATTCAGTCACTAAAAATCTGTTTTCTTGTAGTGATTAGGGTAACGAAAAAATATCACAGTAGCTTCCATGCAATGTTTTTCTTCTTCTCTTTATCCAGTTTATACATCGAATGATCACATACTTGACACCATGTCAAGTCCTTATTTCTTTCCAGAAAATACACAGTCATTATTGCATGCATCTATCTGTTGATAGCTCAATCCAAGTTTCATCATCATCTTCTTCGCATCACAATACGACGGGGGTAGCTTTTCACTCTCCGGTAAAATTTCTTTCATAGAAGTGACAAACTCGTTAAATCCTTTCTCATTTAGCCCGTGGTCCGATTTTAACCGTAATAACCGACTAACCGTAGACAACCGTGTGTGTTTCCGGACTCCATCCCACAATGGATCGTCAGCGTCTCTCAACAGATCATAAAAGTGATTAGCACCCTCGTTCGGCTATTGGGGACTGTCATCGCCGGGATAGTCACCCTATTCAATATTAGCATGCCCAGCATCCATAATCATATCTCGGTTATCATACTGTGCCTCCTCCCTAATGTCATCTTGACTAGCCCGTTTGGATGATAATATTATCGTTCCCATGCTGCGTCCACCTTATGTATCCCCCCATAAAACCGTACAGACAAAGATGTCATTTTACCACCATTCTCATTTTCCAATGCAACTACTAACATATATCGCACGGACACCTTATCATCCCAGAGTCAACATGTGTAAAATGCGTGTATGCAAAGGCGAGAAATTCGTCGACACGATCCTCAAAATCATTATCATTCTTCATTTTTATCTAACTTTGATCGACCGACATGACGACTAAGATTACGTGCTATATAGCACCTTAAATTATGACCAATAATTAGGCAAGGTCGATGTAAATATGAATGCATGCATGTGACAACATATCTATATATATCCCCTCCGTTCTCTAATAGGTAGTGGTCCTATCTCATTCATAGAAGCACATGTCTATAAAAATGTTACCAACTCATGCTTAGTCCTATGTCTGCGGGAAATTCGGCACCACCTCCCCGTATTTCTCCAAATATACTACATCGATTAGGTGTTCTAACATCCGTCTAATATTCCTCTTGCAAATATTAAAGGATGTTAGAACACCAGATCTGTATGGACCCGGAGAAACACTGGAGAACGTGTACCAAATATTCACAACATAAAACACAGAGCATGAGTCGACACATTATTTTATAAACACTTAGCTTTTCCAAATTGTCCAAACTGGGCATCCAAAGGCTCATTACAAAGCATTACTTTGTAATGTGTACCTTTGAACGGAAACTAAGGGTTTTTATACGTGCATAAGTTTGAACATTGGTAACATATAATTTGCAAGAACATACCATAACCAAAATAATTCACTTTCAAATTCGTTGACAACGAGTTGTAACTAACTCATTGTCAATGGACACCACAAAATAACAACGAATATTCCTAATGCGGGCAGCCGACTCATGTTTCTCAGTGGAATATGGAGTTCATTCACGGAGTTGATATTGTGTCACCTATGATTTTGATGGGGTTTACGGTTTACGGTTTAGTTAAGGTTTAAATAGGTTAGTTAGGATTTACCAAGGCTAAGAAGTAAGGCTAATTAGAGTTTATTTAGGGTTTATTAGGGCTAATTAGGATTTAATTAGGGTTTACATTAGGTTTATGAGGGCTAATTTGTGTTAGTTTGAGTAATTAGGGTTTAATTAGATTAATTAACCATAATTAGGTTAATTAGGATTAATTGGGGCTAATTAGGATTAATTAATAGTAATTAGGGCTAGTTAATGTTTATTGGGATTTAATTAGAGTTTAGTTAGGGCTTATCGGGGTTTACCCTAATTAACCGTAATTACGTTTACTAGGATTGATTAGGGTTAATTAGGATTTATCGGGGCTAATTAGGATTAATTCGGGTAGTTAGGATTTAATTAGATTAGTTAGGGTTAGTTTAAGATGTTAGGGATTAATTAGGGTTAACTAGGGTTAATTAGAAGTTCCTTAAAGTTAATTAGGGTTTCTTAAGGCTAACTATGGTTAATCGGGTTAAATTTGGGTTATTAGTATTAATTAGGGCCAATTAGTGTTAGTTAGAACTAACTAGGTCTAATTAGAACTAATTAGGATTTACTTAGATTAATTAGGGCTAGTGTGTTAAACTTGATCATTAGTGCGAACTAATGTGTGTTAAACGGAAATTCTGTTGCTAAAAGTAATGAATTCCGTCGCTAAAAAGTGTACTTTTGCTGACGGATTATCAAATTTTGTCGTTAATCTTTTAGAGACGGGGTTTTCACCAACGTACTTTTAGTGACGAACAATCCGTCGCTAAAAGTGTTTGCCGACGGATTCTCCACTTTTAGCGACGAAAAACTTCATCGCTAAAAGTAGCTTTTCTTGTAGTATGCTTAAATAGGCTTATTAGGGTTTACTTAGATTAATTAGGGCTAATTAGGGTTTACTTAGATCAATAGGGGCTTAATTAGGATTTAATTAGGGTTAATTAGGACTTAATTATGATTTAATTAGGGTTAATTAAACTCCTAGTACAATAAAACGTTATAACAATTATAGCAATCATAACAAACCATATTCAATTACACTATACATTATAACAAATTAAAATCAATTACACTACACATCATAACAAATTAAATTCAATAACACTACACATCATAACAAATTAAATTCAATTACACTACACTTAGATGAATTAAACATTAAAATAAATTAGGGTAAAATGGTGCGGAGAAGTCGAGCTGAGGGGCGCCGCACAGCGTCATGGGGTGGGGGTATGTCCCTGGGGGGTTGGGCCGTTACTGGAGGGGGTATCGCAGGAGGGAGACGCCAGAAGAGGGGGCGGCCGGATGGAGGAAATTAGAGAGAGTGAGAAACTGAGAGAGAAAATGGGGAGCGAGAAAGGGGGGGGGGGGGGACTGGGCTTTTTATTATAGGACTTTTAGCGGTGGAATGGTCCGTTGCTAAAAGTCTGTCAATAAAAGTCATTGATATTTAGACTTTAAGCGATGAATTTTTTTAGCGACAAAAAACTCCGCTGCTAAAATAGTTTTTAGTGACGAAATATTTAGCAATGAAGAATTTTCATCGCTAAAAATATATTTAAAATCTGGACAAAATTACAAATTTTCTAAAATATTTTACAGATGGATATTCTGTCAGTAAAAACCTTTACCAACGGAAGTCCCCCTCGTTAAAGGTTTTTACCGACGGATTTTTAGAGATGGTATATTCCGTCGCTGAAAGAGACTTTTAGCGATGGAATGGTTTCCGTCATTAAAAACCCTTTTTCTTGTAGTGCAGATACTTCACCCGATTTGAAAGAGTTGGTTATCTTTCTATGGATGTGGCTATCTTGTCATGTTTTTTGTGTTTCAAGTCTATCTTTGACTATGGAATATATGAATTTGGCCAGTATGCACTTGCGCCTCTTTTGCTAGGTAGCCTATATGGAGCTATGTTCACAATAGTGAGCAAAAGGATACATTGGAGTATCGGTGGCCCTTTCTGGTTAGTCCAAATGTGGCTTCAAGCTTATTTCCCAGAGTTTGCGCCTTCAATTCCTCTCCAGCCTGCTACATACTCCTTTCTTTACCTATGGTCATCACCTATCTTTGGGTGAAATAAAGCTCCGATCTTTATTTTTTGCTCTCATTTTTTTTATTTTTTATTTCACTCATTTTTTTGGTCACACCCTTTCCGATCCAAAGAATTCGGTCCTGATTGGTTCAGAAACCTTCCAACTCACTTAGACAAGGAAGTGTCAATAGAATCACTTGATTTTTATGGAGTGTGTTTCTTATGTGGAAGTTTTCTGCACGTGGGTCGCCAAATTAGTAGCACACCTTCTGGGGTATGCAGCTATGAACGGTATACACTGTCTCAATTTGGCCAACAGTTTGGATTGATTCAAAGGATCCTGACCATTTTTTTATAACGGTTTCTTAGAGCCTAAAAGAAAGACTCAAGAGGGTGACTCTGAACCATATTTGCACGATAGACAGGGACATTAATCGATTGATGGATAGATATGTCAAACTTTGCGATCCGCACTGCTGAATTAGTTCATTCCTTTGATGCATGGTGTTAGGTAATGTTTCTAAATTGTACGATAGCATTAAGTATGTCGATTGCATGGTCCACTTTGCTTCAGATAATCCAAATCAACCAAGTATCATATTTTGGCTTTCAATATTGGTTTAAGTTACCATTGTTGTTTCCTCACCATGTTTTGGCTTTACCAATATAGAAGGAAGCAGCAATCCCAATACACCAAGGAAAAGAAATAAATCTCCTTCTAAGGAGCCTTCTCGACAAGTGCAGGCTAAAAAGGGAAAAGAACCAGCCATCGAGTCTTCACCTGATGAGCCTGAACCTGATAAAGCTACAGACGACCCCTCCCAAAAAATTTTGACAAAAGAAAAGACTGAGGATATTGTTGATGAACATGATGAAGAAGAAGATGACTTATCTCTTATCCATAAACGGTAGGAAATCCGGGAGAAGAAAAAGAAAACAAGGCAAGCCTTTGATGAATCTTCTTCAGATCCTCAATTGATAGAGCCAATATCGGTTGTTCCCTTGAATTTAGTTCTTCCTACACATATCTCTTCAGCTATTGTCAGTGTGCCAGCACCTTTGAGTGCCCTAAATCAAGTAAGAACTCATCTACTGATTTATATTTTCTGATCGATGACAGTTTTCTGAGAATGTTTTGACCATTGAACTTAGACTTTCCAGCTAATGAAAGCGCTAGACCAGTTAAGAAACTAGCTACTGAAGTAAGGACTCATGTCGATCTAAGTACAACACCTGAAGAGACTAAAGAGGCTGTTGTTGTCCCAATTGATCAGCATAAAGACCCAATGACAGTCCAAACTAGTTTGACAGCAACCAAGCCTAAAGCCACTCGAGAAAATAGTATAGCTCATAAAACTCGCTTCAATGCAAAGACTAGGGCTTTAAAGGTATATATTTCTTTTTACAAGTTTATGTATCAGCTATTTTGTCATACCTCTTATCCCCTTCCTAGGATTTGGGTGGTATTACCATCGATTTAACTCAAGAAAGCCCAAGCAAAAAGAAACCTCTTTGAGTGACAATAGTTCTTTTGATACGCTTACCGACACCAACCAATACAGAACCTACTGGCGATAAGGGTCCCTCGATCATATCTGCTCATCAATCTTCACCTCCACCTCAGCAGGTGCTTCGATGTTTTATGCTTTTTGTCTACGTCTTTATTAATGGCTCACATCTCGTGATCATCACTACAATCAATAGGAGAATATCCTATCAATCGTCTCTCCTCTTCCCGAAGTTCACATTCTGACCAGAGTTGGTATATCTCCAGTGATAAGCCAATCAGGAACCTAACAATGATTACTCCCGTAATTGTCTGAACAGCCACTGACTCTACTACAAATCAACTGACCGATCTGACGCCTATGCCCAATGCTCCAAGCATGCTAGTGGTTGCTCAATCAATAAATAAAACAGCAGTCACCTCTACTACAAATGAGCCAATTCATCATGTACTCGTACCAAATATGTCACCTGATCGTGAGTTTGTGCTCGTCACGAATGACACCAACCGAAAATTTCAACAACTCCAAGAGGCAATTAGTAACTATTCTTGGCCTCCTAGAGAGATGCCATCTTCTGCTACGAGCATTGATGTGACTGTTGTGTTGAACATCTTCATAGTAGACCTGGCAAATGGGTATACCTGGCGGGTACGGGTAAAACCCGGCCGGGTACGGTTAAAATGGGTACGGGTAAAAAATACCCGTTGTTCCCAGGTAGGTATTTCATGCACTCGTACCCTATGAGGGAGGGCCGGGTAATACCCGTGGGTACATCCAGTTTTTTGCACTCTTTTCAAATAGTTTCTTTTTAAACCACATTTTGATTATTACCAATCAATTTTTTATTAACAATTTGTTTTTAAATCTCATCTGATAAGTAAGAAGATTTTCTTCTTTTTCAATCCTTTTTTTTACTAAAGCGTTCTCTTCTTGTAGTTAAAGGTACTTTAATTTCAATTTATGTTAACTACTCTACTCATAGCACTTACTCCTACTTAATTACTAACTACTTAGTACTTACTACTTAGTACACGTTAATATAAGTACCATAAGAACGTTAAGTTTCAAGCATGCATCAAGCCCCATCCCCCACGCCCGCCCACAATCCAAAATTAGACAATTTGACTTAAACATAAGACATCACATGAATAATAATTAATAAAGTCTTCAAGTCTTCAACTAATTCCTTCAACTTCCGCATCATTTCAAGTCATTAGGCATCGATCAAACTTTTTCCATCCAATGAACCATCTATGGTCGGACTGCTCGGCAAACTTAGCACTAATTCACTATTCTAAGGATCTTCACCTACAATTTAAACAAATATGGTTAAACTAAATCTCAAAACACAAATAGATTTATAAATCAACATTCAACAGTCCACCACAATACATAGTTCTCACGTTTATACAGCTTGACAGTGTAGAAGTTGATTATTCACGTTTCATTCATACAAAAGTACTATGATTTTCATAATTTTAGAAATTTTAACAATCCCAAAAATTCAATCAATTCAAACACATGAATCCATTTAATCATTAATCAACATGCAACAGTCTAAAGTTCCAAAACTTCATCATCATTCATTGAGGTATGGTCTGTGAAACGGTGCTCATAGAAAAAGGAGGAGTTTAAGGAGTGACTAACCTTGCTCGTAGAAATCTGTGACGAATGGTGGTGAACGGTCGTGATTTGATATATAGCGGTGGTGGCGTTGCTTCGGCGGTCAACGCAAGGACTTGAGGATGTCGGTGATTGGTTGCCAATTTATGAGAAGATAGGAACGGTGGTCGATCTATGATGATTGGTGTCGGCCAAAGAAGATTGGCAGTCGGTCGTCGATCTGTGAATGTGAGCCGTGACTGCCCATCAGTCATGAGCTTGAGCCTTGAGAGACTGAGACTGGTCCATGCCTCCTCACTGCCGTCGTTGATGGCGGCGATCTGCAGAGCAGGAAAAGGTGCGGCGGTGAGACTCTCAGAGTGAGAGACGGCTGAGAAGATGAGAAGAGAGTAAAGTATAATATGATAATTAGGGCAACTGGAGAGTATGTGTATATATACCTAAAAAAAGGGGTAAAACCGAGTCACCCATTACCCGAATCGGACCGAACCGGGAAAACGGTCCGGTCCGGGTCCAATTTGAACGGGTAGCATTTTGGGCTGCCCGTACCCGCAATTCCTTAACGGGCCTGGGTGGACCCGCAGGTACGAGCCAAAAATTGCCAGGCCTACTTCACAGTCTACTTAGCCATTTACTTTGGGATGTTTTGGCCAATGATGATGTAGTATTGAAGTTGAATAATTTGATAGACATTTTGGTTGACAACGCATCTATGATGAATCATGCACAAGCAGAAATAATCACTACTTTTAAATTGTAGATTTTGCTTTGTATCCTCTTCTTGGAAGCAAAGGATGAACATCAAGTCGAATACACAAGTGGCGGATGAAGACATTGATGTCTTGAACATGAAGATCCAAGAGAAGTATTAAGTCAGCCTGCATATTTCAAAGGACATTGAACAAGTCGCAGCTGAGATGAAGGACTTGGAAATCAAGATGGCTGCTTTGAAGAAAAAAGAGCAAGATTTATTCCAACAACAAAGTATAGTCTATCAGAAAGCAATTGACCTGGCTAAGGCTCAGAAAGAGCCACTTAAATGATGAGCAAGGGCCCACTTTCAACTTGCCTTTACAGACCAGATCACTTCCAAGGCTGAAGCACAATGGAAAGATATAAAAACTTCTTTTGATGTTTGAACCTATTTGCACTTGTCTTGTTCAATAGTTCATTTTATCAGAATGACTTTCTCTAGTCTATTAGCCGTATTTTTCTCTTCTTGAACACTGATTTAATATTACAACATTTTTGGTCTTATTTTTTTTGCATGATGTAGCCTTTAACAGGCTAATGCAAACTGTACTTATCTATTCGTTTGATCCCTTCCCATGTAGAAAGGAAATATTTTTTTAAATACCGTCCGTTGATGGGCTTGGCATGCAATTTCCCTTCTAAGGGTTTCAACAAATACGCTCCCATTTTTAAGACTTTATGCACTTGAAAAGGTCCTTCCCAATTTGGGGACCATTTCCTAAATTTTAGGAATTTAGATCTTATTGGAAGGATAGTCTTCCAAATCAGATCTTTTTCTTCAAACGATTTTGGTAAAACCCTTCCATTATAGGACCTATTTCTTTTTAAATTTTGAGCTTGCAATCTATCTAGTGCATCTAATCGATGGTCATCTAAATCTTCCAATTCAATCACCATAGCCTCATTATATTCTACCACAGGAAGATTATTTTGCATGGCCACTCAACGGTCATCTAAATCTTCTAATTCAATTACCATGGCCTCATTATATTCTACCACATGAAGATTATTTTACATAATGATCTGGCAATGTGGTATCATGTCCACATTGGTAATGTGGTATCATGTCCATATGTCAAGGCATACAGATTTACTCCTGTGCTAGACTTTGGAAAGGTTCGAAATACCCATATAACCTTAGACAGCAACCGATGTCAATCATTAGGGGTATCTTCGATTGCCCTTTCCATAATGTGCTTTATCGATTTGTTTGTAGCTTCAGCTTGACTGTTTGCTTGTGCGTAATACGGAGTGGAGTTTAATATTTTGAGTTTATATACCTTGGCAAACTCAAGTATTTGCCCCCGATGAAAAGAGTACCTTTATCGGCCGTAATTATTTGAGGTAATGCAAATCGATGGATTGTATTCTCTTTGATGAATATGATGTTGTCATCTTGAGTAATTGTGTTCATTGGCTTAGCTTCAGTCAACTTGGTAAAGTGATCGGTAACTATAATGATAAAGCCATGTTTTTTAGCGGAAGAGGATGTATCTGGCCTATCAAATCAATAGCCCACCCACGGAAGGGCCAGGGTTTTACTATCGATTGTAAATCTATACAAGGAGCTCAATGAATCACACCATGTTTTTGGCAAGCTTCGCATCCCTTTGCATATTTGATGCAATCTTCCGTTATGATTTGCCAATATGAACATGTCGTCTAATCAACCATCTCATCTTGACACCTGCTTGATGCGCACCGCAAGTGCCTTCATGTACTTCAGCCATCACTTGCATGGCTTTATGTCCCCCTAAACATCTTAATGCCAAACCTTCTGGCGTTCTTTTGAACAAATTTTTATTCAAAGTAAAGTACTTAACCACTGGTAACTTTATCATTGTTCCCACTTTCGATTGAGGATTCTGTATAAATTGAATAATGGGAATTTGCCAATCATTTTGGGTGATATCAATTGGATCAATCATCTCTACCTGTTTATATCTATCACCAACCGATGGTAAGTGTTTTGACACTTTTACCCACTGCTTGTTTACTCCATCCAAAATTCTCAATCCTGAAGCTAACTGAGCCATGACATTGGCGTCTCCATTGCTTAATCTAGGGACATGAGTTATGGTTATATCATCAAATTTTATAAGCAAATACGAATAAATACTGAAATACATTTCCAAACCTGGAGCATTACACTTAAATTCTCCAGTTAATTGTTTTATAACTAGCTAGGAATCACCAAATATTTGAACTGTATCTCCAGCGATATTTAGTATCTCCTATTAACCCCAACATGTTGAGAAGGTTTTTATTTTTCCTGCTAGATTAGCAATAAATCGACGTAAGAAATTGACTTGGCCTAAAAAAGGCCGGTGTTCTTTCTTGTTCGAAAGAGGTATAGCGTTTATAATGGTATTTGCTTTATTTCTATTTTCTTTTTTATGAACCAAAAATACTAGAAAGTTCCCTGCAAAAACTCCAAAAGTACACTTCAAAGGATTCATTTTCATACCGTGTTTTATTATTCTCATGAAAGAGTTTTCTAAATGTTGTGTATGCTGCTAATGATCATCTGACTTGACAACCACATCATCGATATATACCTCTAGAAACTTACCAATCATATCATGAAAAATTAAATTCAATGCTCTTTTTATAGATGCCCCAGCATTCCATAGGCCAAAGGGCATTATTATCTATTCAAATGTCCCAATCGCTCCGAAGCATCTAAATGCCATTTTATGAACATCTTCGTCCTTAATGAAAATCTCGTTATATCCGCCATTTCCATCTATAAATGACATGAACGTATGCTTTGACATTGAATCAACTAATAAATCGACAACAGGCATAGGTCCTTAGGAGTAGCAGTGTTTAAATTTCTAAAATCAATGCATACTCTTAACTTACCATTTTTCTTCAACACAAGAACTATATTAGATATCCATTCAACATATCCGGTTGCTCAGATGAACCTTGCCTTGATCAGCCGCTCGATTTTCTCTTTCACTAACAATGTCACTTCATTTGACATCTTCCCATGTGCTTGTACAAATGATCTAAATCTTTACTTGATCGGCAACCTATGTTCCACTAGTTTTCTGTCCAAATTAGACATTTCTTCATAACTCCAAGCAAAACAATCTTTATAACTCCTAATTAGTTTTATAACCTGCTTTTGTACTTCTTCTGGTAATCGAACGCTAACAAATATGGGCCGTGGATCGACCTCTATTCCCAAATTTAATTTCACTAAAGGCTCATGAATTTCTGCTTTCAAAAAATAAGTTTTGTGCACTTTAACTGTAATAATAACATCAAAAAATAACAAATAGATTAGAAGTCGAAGTTCAAGGTAAGTTGAGACTTAATAAATAGATTAGAAGTCTAAATTTAAGATAAAGCTAAAAGTTAACAAATAATAGAGTTCAAATTCAAGGTAGGCTGAGACTTCATCAAAGCGTTATGACTTACTAACAATAAAAGAACGGCATATGTAGTAAAAAGTGTTTAGTGGAAAAAATAGCAATACAGCCTCATGTGACTCTTAAACTAATATTGAGATTGTCTTATCCAAAGAAAAGCATCTCAAACTAATATGTACATACATTATCGAAGTTCGTCGCTTTAAGAAACTAAGTTGGAAACACCACATTTTTATCATTTTCATCATTTGTTTGATCAAGGTTTAGAATATCATTTGTACACTACTGCTACTACTACTCCTCTGCTACCTGCATTACGATTGAGGTTGTGATTGTCACTAAATTTTACTGTTGCATAATATCATTGATGTTATATCGCTATTAACTTTGCGATTACTATTGTCACAATTATTTACTCCTACTATCATCTCTTTCTATCTATGGAAATTTGCATATAAATGTAGTGGATTTCCACTAAACTTGGTATCGTAACGTGGGCCTTATACTGTTATGAAGCTGTTATCTGAACCATTTGATAGTGTCAAATGGAGAAAGATATATTTCTCTCTGTCATTGAGCCATCTATCCTTCCAACCATGTATTAGAAGCGTTGATTTTACTTCACTAATTTTGTCTTTTATTTTTGTGCATTTAAACTGTAATGATGACATTGACAATAACAAATAGATTAGAAATCCAAATTTAAAGTAAGTAGAGACTTACAAAAAAATTAGAAGTCCAAATGTAAGGTAAGCTGAAAGTTAATAAATAATAGGGGTTCAAATTCAAGATAAGCTGAGACATAATAAATAATAGAGGTCCAAATTCAAGATAAACAGAAAGTTCAAAAAATATACGTGACAAAATTCTAAACAGAAACTCGTCTTTTACTTAATCATATTGATATTGATATTGATATTGATATTACTATGGAAAAGTTTTTGCTACTATCCGGGTTGTACGAAGATTCTTACAACTCCTTGTATAACGATAATTAATAGTCATTAAATATTTTTAGTGACTTTTCTGATATCAGTTTCAACAATACTTCTAAACAACTTCTTTTTAGAGTCATTAAATAAAAGTTATTAAAAATATTTAGCAATCATTAAATATTGTTATACAAAGGGTCGTAGGAATCTTCCTACAACCCAGCAGGGGCGGAACCCGGAATTTTTTCAAGGGGTGCAAAAAATTTTATTAAAATAATATTAAAAACAGTAAGTTAGTAATAATTAGCATAATTATGATTTTTATAACAATAATTTTACAATACAGTATACCTGAAAAGTTATACACCAGATACACTGGTCACTATACCATAAGTCCGGCGAAGGCTCTTTGCTTAGATGTGGTGCCGATGTACCACAAGTCCACAAGCAGTCGAAGAGTCGAAGCAACAGTAAGTCAAGGCGTCAAGCAACCAACAGAGAGCCTCGTCCTCATCGCGACGTCGCTTGAGCGGCTTCAGTTGTGGTCGCTGGCAGGGGTGAGGCCGTGAGTGGCCAGATCTGGTCAGATTCGAAGTAGCCGAGGCTCGAGTAGCAGTCAAAGACTCGAAGAGCGGAGCCTTGTTAGCTGTCGTTGTGGTAATCGCTACCTGAGAGGCTTTCGTGGTTGCCTACAGGGGCCAGATCTGGTCGGTGTAGCCTCGTCGGAGTAGCTCAGTCACTCACGGTCCTCACGGAGTCACAACGGTAAGAGAGAGAGAGAGAGAGATAGAGGGTCTCGGGGAACGGGGTATTGGAAACAGCGTCTCAGGGAACGCGATCTCGGGAAAGGGGTTGGTGAAGGCTGTATTGTTAGAAGCATTATCAAAACTAATACTCATAATCTTATCCTTTAATTTAAACGTGGTACATGCTTTTAATATAATACTAGCAATGTTCATTCCATCATGCGAAAAAGGAAAGAGCTCGAAAGCGATGATTCTCTTGTGCATAATCCAATCTGCATCAATCCAATGGGCCGTCACACAAGTATAACTAACAAAAGTAAATGGAGATTGCCAAATATCAAAAGTAAGACTAACTTTACCGTCAAATTTATCGAAATAATCGATAAGGCGTGCTTTAGCAGTATTATACTGTCGGAGTGCATCGGATCTAGTTGTGTTTCTATGAACATTTTTGTACAAAGGTTGAAAGTATGTGTTCATATATCTAGAGTGCTTAGCATTATCGGCAAAAGAAAGGCTTGTTCATCGTGAATAACAAATTCAGCGAGACCGTCTCTTTGCTCTCGCTGATTATAAACAAATAACTTACCGTCAAAAGATAACTGCATTTGGGTAGGTTCAACGTGGCCTTGTCGAGGTGCACACTGAGGGTAATGCCTGTTAAGATGTCCATTACCACTACCAGACGAAAATAATTTAGCACAGTACTTACATCGAGCTTTTTGGATGCCGTTGACCATAACTTCATCAAAATGATTCCAACACTCGACTTTTTTTTTTTCCTTTTGGACTTCTGACTCATTACCAGAGGCATTGCTCAGCCCTTCTTCATCATGACCAGGCATAGGGTTAAGATTATGCCACAGAGTAGTAGCTTCACCAACCGAGCTGCGTCCTTGACTATAATGCGGGGGGTCTTGATCAGGCGTGTATTCAAGATCTGGAATGTTTTTATTGAACTCCCAACTGGCTTGGGTATCTATCATACAGCCTGTACTCATTCGTCCAGGAATGAATGGTTGTGGTGGTGCTTGGATTAGTGTTTGTGATGGCCGTGGTGCTGGCGCTCGTGTAAGTGGTGGTGTTTGTGATGATGATGATATTTTTCGTGATGATGATCCGCGCTTCAGTTTCTTCAGTAATCCAGCCATATTTGACACTAAACTTTTTTACTAGATTGGAAAATAAAATTAGTAAGAGTAACTAAATACACAAGTATAAGAGCAGTAATTAGTAATTAGAAATAACAATTAAAAGAATTAAAGAGTAACCAATGAATCACTGAGGGTAATTCGAAATTGGAGAGAGTTAGTAATTAAAAAAAATTAGTAATAGTAATTGATAAATATAAAAATTCACTAATTACTAATTACTAGACAAAAGAATTAGAGAGTAACAAATTAATAAGAGGAGTGGTTAGTAATTAAAATTTAGCAAGAGTAGTAATTAGTAAACAAGAGTAATAATTAGCAAGATACTAATTAGTAAATAAAAGTAGTAATTAGCAAGAGTAGTAAAGCTTGTAGAAATATAGAATGTTTATATAAGAGAGAGTAAGAACATTGGTGTGAAAAATTAGAGAGAAATGATGTGAATTTATAAATTTTTGAAACTTCACAAAAGATCAAAATACCCCTAAAAACTATCTGTTTATAGTTGTTGGGGAGGGTAAGAGTATAAAAACTTCAAAAGAGTTGAAAAAATTAACTTGGACCAAAATACCCCCCAAACTAGCCGTTATTTTGCTATTGGGGGGGGGGGGGGGGTAAAAGTGGAATTTAGGAAGAAAAAGGGGAATAAACCGTTGGGGAGAAAGGGGGGAAAGTTGAATTTGAAAAGTAAAGAATCGGGCCAAATCCGGGCCAGGCCAAACCTGGGCCAAACCCGGGCTTTTTCGGGCCAGGCCTGGCTAGGGCTTTTTATCGAAATTTTTGGCCTAGTCCAAGCCCAGGCCTTAAGCCTTAAAATAGCGGGCCTTCACTGTTCACTCACGGGGCCAGGCCAGCCCTGGCCAGAAAGGGGCCGGGTTAGGTCAAGCCAGCCCGCGGGCCGCCGGGCCCGTTTGACAACTCTAGGCATTAGATCTAATGTCCAAGCCCAGGCCTTACATTATCGAAGTTCGTCGCTTTAAGAAACTAAGTTGGAAACACCACATTTTTATCATTTTCATCATTTGTTTGATCAAGGTTTAGAATATCATTTGTACACTACTGCTACTACTACTCCTCTGCTACCTGCATTACGATTGAGGTTGTGATTGTCACTAAATTTTACTGTTGCATAATATCATTGATGTTATATCGCTATTAACTTTGCTATTACTATCATCTCTTTCTAAATTTACTGCTACCTGATGTTATGTCACAATTATTTACTCCTACTATCATCTCTTTCTATCTATGGTAATTTGCATATAAATGTAGTGGATTTCCACTAAACTTGGTATCGTAACGTGGGCCTTATACTGTTATGAAGCTGTTATCTGAACCATTTGATAGTGTCAAATGGAGAAAGATATATTTCTCTCTGTCATTGAGCCATCTATCCTTCCAACCATGTATTAGAAGCGTTGATTTTACTTCACTAATTTTGTCTTTTATTTTTGTGCATTTAAACTGTAATGATGACATTGACAATAACAAATAGATTAGAAATCCAAATTTAAAGTAAGTAGAGACTTACAAAAAAATTAGAAGTCCAAATGTAAGGTAAGCTGAAAGTTAATAAATAATAGGGGTTCAAATTCAAGATAAGCTGAGACATAATAAATAATAGAGGTCCAAATTCAAGATAAACAGAAAGTTCAAAAAATATACGTGACAAAATTCTAAACAGAAACTCGTCTTTTACTTAATCATATTGATATTGATATTGATATTGATATTACTATGGAAAAGTTTTTGCTACTATCCGGGTTGTACGAAGATTCTTACAACTCCTTGTATAACGATAATTAATAGTCATTAAATATTTTTAGTGACTTTTCTGATATCAGTTTCAACAATACTTCTAAACAACTTCTTTTTAGAGTCATTAAATAAAAGTTATTAAAAATATTTAGCAATCATTAAATATTGTTATACAAAGGGTCGTAGGAATCTTCCTACAACCCAGCAGGGGCGGAACCCGGAATTTTTTCAAGGGGTGCAAAAAATTTTATTAAAATAATATTAAAAACAGTAAGTTAGTAATAATTAGCATAATTATGATTTTTATAACAATAATTTTACAATACAGTATACCTGAAAAGTTATACACCAGATACACTGGTCACTATACCATAAGTCCGGCGAAGGCTCTTTGCTTAGATGTGGTGCCAATGTACCACAAGTCCACAAGCAGTCGAAGAGTCGAAGCAACAGTAAGTCAAGGCGTCAAGCAACCAACAGAGAGCCTCGTCCTCATCGCGACGTCGCTTGAGCGGCTTCAGTTGTGGTCGCTGGCAGGGGTGAGGCCGTGAGTGGCCAGATCTGGTCAGATTCGAAGTAGCCGAGGCTCGAGTAGCAGTCAAAGACTCGAAGAGCGGAGCCTTGTTAGCTGTCGTTGTGGTAATCGCTACCTGAGAGGCTTTCGTGGTTGCCTACAGGGGCCAGATCTGGTCGGTGTAGCCTCGTCGGAGTAGCTCAGTCACTCACGGTCCTCACGGAGTCACAACGGTAAGAGAGAGAGAGAGAGAGAGAGAGAGATAGAGGGTCTCGGGGAACGGGGTATTGGAAACAGCGTCTCAGGGAACGCGATCTCGGGAAAGGGGTTGGTGAAGGCTGTATTGTTAGAAGCATTATCAAAACTAATACTCATAATCTTATCCTTTAATTTAAACGTGGTACATGCTTTTAATATAATACTAGCAATGTTCATTCCATCATGCGAAAAAGGAAAGAGCTCGAAAGCGATGATTCTCTTGTGCATAATCCAATCTGCATCAATCCAATGGGCCGTCACACAAGTATAACTAACAAAAGTAAATGGAGATTGCCAAATATCAAAAGTAAGACTAACTTTACCGTCAAATTTATCGAAATAATCGATAAGGCGTGCTTTAGCAGCATTATACTGTCGGAGTGCATCGGATCTAGTTGTGTTTCTATGAACCTTTTTGTACAAAGGTTGAACGTATGTGTTCATATATCTAGAGTGCTTAGCATTATCGGCAAAAGAAAAGGCTTGTTCATCGTGAATAACAAATTCAGCGAGACCGTCTCTTTGCTCTCGCTGATTATAAACAAATAACTTACCGTCAAAAGATAACTGCGTTTGGGTAGGTTCGACGTGGCCTTGTCGAGGTGCACACTGAGGGTAATGCCTGTTAAGATGTCCATTACCACTACCAGACGAAAATAATTTAGCACAGTACTTACATCGAGCTTTTCGGATGCCGTCCACCATAACTTCATCAAAATGATTCCAACACTCGACTTTTTTTTTTCCTTTTGGACTTCTGGCTCATTACCAGAGGCATTGCTCAGCCCTTCTTCATCATGACCAGGCATAGGGTTAAGATTATGCCACAGAGTAGTAGCTTCGCCAACCGAGCTGCGTCCTTGACTATAATGCGGGGGGTCTTGATCAGGCGTGTATTCAAGATCTGGAATGTTTTGATTGAACTCCCAATTGGCTTGGGTATCTATCATACAGCCTGTACTCATTCGTCCAGGAATGAATGGTTGTGGTGGTGCTTGGATTGGTGTTTGTGATGGCCGTGGTGCTGGCGCTCGTGCAAGTGGTGGTGTTTGTGATGATGATGATATTTTTCGTGATGATGATCCACGCTTCAGTTTCTTCAGTAATCCAGCCATATTTGACACTAAACTTTTTTACTAGATTGGAAAATAAAATTAGTAAGAGTAACTAAATACACAAGTATAAGAGCAGTAATTAGTAATTAGAAATAACAATTAAAAGAATTAAAGAGTAACCAATGAATCACTGAGGGTAATTCGAAATTGGAGAGAGTTAGTAATTAAAAAAAATTAGTAATAGTAATTGATAAATATAAAAATTCACTAATTACTAATTACTAGACAAAAGAATTAGAGAGTAACAAATTAATAAGAGGAGTGGTTAGTAATTAAAATTTAGCAAGAGTAGTAATTAGTAAACAAGAGTAATAATTAGCAAGATACTAATTAGTAAATAAAAGTAGTAATTAGCAAGAGTAGTAAAGCTTGTAGAAATATAGAATGTTTATATAAGAGAGAGTAAGAAGATTGGTGTGAAAAATTAGAGAGAAATGATGTGAATTTATAAATTTTTGAAACTTCACAAAAGACCAAAATACCCCTAAAAACTATCTGTTTATAGTTGTTGGGGAGGGTAAGAGTATAAAAACTTCAAAAGAGTTGAAAAAATTAACTTGGACCAAAATACCCCCCAAACTAGCCGTTATTTTGCTATTGGGGGGGGGGGGTAAAAGTGGAATTTAGGAAGAAAAAGGGGAATAAACCGTTGGGGAGAAAGGGGGGAAAGTTGAATTTGAAAAGTAAAGAATCGGGCCAAATCCGGGCTAGGCCAAACCCGGGCTTTTTCGGGCCAGGCCTGGCTAGGGCTTTTTATCGAAATTTTTGGCCTAGTCCAAGCCCAGGCCTTAAGCCTTAAAATAACGGGCCTTCACTGTTCACTCACGGGGCCAGGCCAGCCCTGGCCAGAAAGGGGCCGGGTTAGGTCAAGCCAGCCCGCGGGCCGCCGGGCCCGTTTGACAACTCTAGGCATTAGATCTAATGTCCAGGTAGTGGATCGAGATATTGATGCTCTAAACATCCAAGTCTAAGAGAAGCATCAGATTAATTTGCATATTTCTAGAGAGATTGATGTGATTAAAGCTGAGAAGAAAGAGTTGGAAATAAAGATGAATGCACTAAACAGAAGCAGTAAAATCTGCTGGAACAGCAAAATAATGCCTATCAAGAGGCTGTTGATTTATCCGCAGCTATGGAGAAGCCTTTAAAGAAATGAGCTAAAACGCAATCCCAGCTTGCTTTTACTGACCAAATTATGACTAGGGTAAAAAATTAGTGGGCAGAAATTCAATTTGCTTTTAATATTTGATGTAAACAGTTACTTTTGTTGGCTAGCTTTTGTTTTTTAAACAATTATCAGTAATGAAACTGCTTTCTTTAAATTTTACTTGTAGTTTTCTTTCATTTTTGCTTTCTTAACCTTTATCAGGCTAGTGCAAACTATCCCTATCAATTGACTCTATTCCTTCCCACATGGAAGGGATATACCTTTTTAGGTATTGACCATTTATTGGCTTAGCATGAACTTGTCCTTCCAGTGATTTCAGCCAGTATGCTCCACCTCTTAAAACTCTATGGACTACAAAGGGTCCTTCCCAATTTGGCGACAACTTACCAAATTTTGGGTGTTTTGAAGCTATGGGCAGTATAGTTTTCCATACTAAACTTCCTTCTTGAAATGTTTTGGGTAAGACTCTTTGATTATAAGATGTACTTACCCTTAGTTTTTTGTGCATGTAATCTATCCAATGCATCCAATCGATGGTTGTCCAAATCCTCCAATTCAATTGCCAAGGCCTCATTATATTCTGCCATTGGCAAACTATTTTGCATGGCTACATGGAAAGATCTTACGGTTATCTCCATAGGTAGTACAGGATCATGTCCATATGTTAAAGCATATGGAGTTATCCCAGTACTAGACCTAGGGGACATCCGGAATGCCCAAAGAACCTCCGATAACAAATGGTGCCAGTCATTCGGGGTGTCCTCGATGGCTCTTTGTGCTTAATCGATTTATTTGTTGCCTCGGCTTGGCCATTCACTTGTGCATAATAAGGAGTAGAGTTTATTGTCTTTAACTTACACTCTTTGGTGAACTCACGTATTTGCCCCTCAGTAAAAACGGTACCTCTATCGGCTGTGATTGAGGTAATCCGAATCGATGGATTATGTTCTCTGTGATAAAAGTGATTACACTCTCTTCTGTAACTGTTTTCATAGGCTTAGCTTCCGTCCACTTCGTAAAGTAATCGGTTGCCACAATTATAAATCCATGCCTTTTGGATGAGGAAGGATGTATATGTCCTATTAAGTCCATGGCCCATCCTCTAAATGGCCATGGCTTCACTATCGATTGTAATTCAATGCATGGCGTAAGGTGGATGGCTCCGTGTTTTTGGCAAGGCTGACACCCTTTGGCATATCGGATGCAATCCTCCATTATGGAAGGCCAGTAATGGCCATGTTGTCTGATTAACCATCTCATTTTGATTCCTGCTTGATGGGCGCCGAATATGCCTTCGTGTACTTCAGTCATCACTTGCATTGTCTCTTGTTGTCCCAAGCATCTAAGTGCCAAACCTTCTGGCATCCGTTTAAATAAATCATTGTCTAACAGGAAATATTTGGTTGCTCGCAATTTTACTTGTGTATCTACTCTTGACTCTGGATTCTGTAGATAATGGATGATTGGTGTTCTCCAATCATTTTGAATCGTATCGATTGAGTCGACCATCTCTAAATATTTATACCTGTCATTGATCACTGGCAGACACCTTCACCCATTGTCCATCGATTCCTTCAGGAACCTTTAAACTTGAAGCTAACTGAGCCATTACGTTGGCACTACTATTATTTATCCGGGGAATATGGGTTGTAGTTACATCATCAAATCTTGCCAATAGGTATGTTGCGATGCTGAAGTACATCTCTAACCCTGGGGCATTGCATTTAAACTCTCTCTTCAATTGTTTTATTACCAGTTGAGAATCTCCAGATATTTGTACTGTGGTGATATGCATGTCCAATAGTATTTCCAAACCAATGATTAATGCTTCATATTCCGCCTGATTGTTAAAGCAATCTTTCTCAATCTGGAAAGCAAACTGATGTATGTTACCATCAGGAGAGATTAACACTATATCAGCACCAACTCCTTGACTAGTTTTTGACCCATCAAACGTCATTCCCCAAGGAGTGACACCCACATATATTACCCTATTTTCTGGGTTACTACTCGGATAATTTGCTAAGAAATCAGCCAATGCTTGTCCTTTTATAGCTTTTTGAGGAATATATGTTAAGCTGTATTCTATCAACGCTAGGACCCATTTGCCCATTTTTTTCCCCTCAACATTGGTCTAGACAGCATATATTTTATCAAGTCGGTTTGTGCTATAACTAGTACATCTAACGATAACATATAATGTCGAAGTTTAACTGCAGTAGAATATAGGGACAAACACAGCTTTTCAACAACTGTATATTTTTGTTCAGTTACATTTAAACCTCGACTGAATTAGTAAATAGCCTGTTCAAATCCCTGGTCATTTCTTGGGCTAAAAGACTTTCAAGAGATGACTCTGCTGCCGATACATATAACTTCAAAGGCCTCCCGATCTTCGGTGGCATGAGCACGGGGGGCTTGGTTAGATACTTTTTAATCGATTGAAAAGCCAATTGATGCTCTGCTTCCCATCGATATTCTGTATCTCCTTTCATCCCTAATAATGCTGAAAATTCTTTTGTCTTTCCTGCTAGATTAACAATGAATCGACGTAAGAAATTGACTTGCCCCAAAAAATGCTGAAGTTCTTTCTTATTTGAAAAAGGTTTAGCATTTATAATGGCCTTTGCCTTGTTCTTATCGATTTTGATTCCCTTTTGATGGACCAAAAATCCTAAGAAGTTACCTGTGGAAACTCCAAATGCGCATTTTAATGGGTTCATTTTCAGGCCATGTCTTCTTATCCATATAAAAGCATTCTCTAGGTATTTAATATGCTCTTGATAATCGTCCGATTTAACAACTACATCGTCAATGTATACCTCTAAAAACTTGTCAATCATATCATGAAAAATTAAATTCATTGCTCTTTGATATGTTGCTCCAGCATTTTTTAGACCGAAAGGTATAACTACCACTCAAATATGCCTATCACACCAGGACATCTAAATGTTGCTTGATGAATATCTTCATCTTTAAGGAAAATTTGGTTATATCCAGCATTCTCATCCATGAATGACACAATGGCATGTTTAGATACAGAATCAACTAGCATATCTACAATAGGCATGGCATATTGATCTTTATGAGTAGCAGAATTTAAATTTCTAAAATCAATACATACTCTTAGCTTACCATTTTTCTTTAACACAGGAACTATGTTTGACATCCATTCGACATACCTGGCTGGTCTGATGAACTTGGCCTTGAGAAACTGCTCGATTTCTTCCTTCACCAGTAATGTTACTTCATTCGACATTTTTCTGAAGGCTTGCATAAACGGCTTGAATCCTTGCTTGATAGGTAATCTGTGTTCCACCAGCTTCCTATCTAAACCCGACATTTCTTCATAACTCTACGCAAATTAGTCTGTGTATTCTTTAACTAAGTCAATGATTTTTTGCCTAATTTCGAACGGTAGTTGGACGCTGATGTAGATTGGCCGTGGATCAACTTCTGTCCCCAAATTTACCTCGATCAGTGGATCTTGTGTCTCTATTCTCAAATCATCCAACTTGGCTGGTGTCAGTCTAAGATCTTGTAACTGAATTCCGTCTAGTCGGTCTTTCTCATCATCTTCGACTCATTCTACCCAATCGATAGGCGATAATCTTGCCAATCATTTCTCCATGGCATAGATCATTAACTTCCTTAAAGTTTACATGATTTCATGATGTCCTCTTCTAAGCCCGCTCATCTCTTCAACTGTTATCAGCTGTTCTTCAGAATCTTTATCATTTCCTTCTATTTCCAGACTTTCTGCAATGGAGACACACTCTGGTTCCCATTGCATTTCTTTCTTTCTCGATGAACGTCTATCAATTAAAAGTTCTTTTCTTGTATGTTTTGTAAGGACCTTCTGCTTCCAGGTCCTACCATCGAATCGATTCCTCAGCATTCCACTAAAACCCCATCTTCATCCAGAATTAGTTACTTTATTTTCTGCTGATAAAATTTGGCTTCAAGACAATTTGACTCTACCAAAAATGGCTTGTCATCAGCCCAAACTAATTCGGCCACCTTCTTACCTTTTTTTTCTTCCCTCCAAAATATTAAGACCTGATGAAGTGATGATGGTATGCAGCCATTTACATGTATCCAATCTCTTCCAAGTAAGGCGTTGAAACTCAAAGACGAATCAATCACGAAGAATGGCGACATTTTTGTTTTCTTTCCGACGGTCAATTCTATCGGGACCACACCCTTTGGCTTAAAGATTCCTCCTGCGAAGTTACACACCATGATTTCAGAGGGAATTAGATATTTTTCGTCTTTACACAGTTTTCTCAACATTCTGGTGAGCAAAATGTTTACCGCTACTCCATTAGCGACCAATACTCTGGCCACTGGTTGACCATCCATAAGTGTGGAGATAAATAAAGGCTTTAAATGCCTTGTATTTTAAGGATCTAGTTTTGTCAATATGACTCTATTTCCGCAATCGGTCATTATTCCTTGGTCTGAATAGTTTTGGCACATTTCACTTGCTATTCCATCCCCTTCTTTAACCGCAAAGCTGTTTGGTATTGGTACTTTTTCATCCTCCACGTCTTCTTCCTCTCAAATCATTTGCTCTCCTTTCGCTTCAAATGTGAATGGAAGAACAAACACCATATTGCAGTCGATACTTGTTTCGTCTTCTCCAAAAAAATAACCTTCTTTTGGTTTCTACCTTTTTATCCTTGACTATCGCCTTGTTTTCTTTCTTTACTTCTTTTTCATCGAAAATATCCATCTTCTCTTCCTTCTCAACCGACATCTGCTCAAGCGGTTGAAACTTTCACTTTGCAATCATGGCCCGAAGAACCTCTTCTTCCGTTTGTTCTTAAGTTAAACTTCAGTTAAGTTCAAACCCTCTTCCTCTCTTGTCCAAGTCCACTTTCTCCTTTTGAGTTGGGCCTGTTTGATCTCTAATTCTCTCTGCATTATGGCTGCAAACTTCCTTTGAACTCGATGCTTCTGCGTTCTGCTTAAATCTTGATACGTTTCAGGGAAATGAACTCTCTCTTGTCCAACTGTATGCCAACATTGATCAGAGGAAAATTTTGGTTTCAACATCCTATATTCTTCTCAATATCTTCACATCACCCGAAATTCATTTCTTTGTCCGGCTGGTATAGGATTTTTCCCCTTGTAATTTTCGGATACATACGTTGGATCAAATGGTCCAAATCTTGGCTTTACCATCTTTGAGCCAAAATGTCCAGGTCCTATATTATTTTGATAGATGACTTGATTAGCCATATTTGGCTGTCTAAAACTCATGCCCGACTGAAAAACCTTCGATTTTCTTAGCCTGTCTTCTTGTACTATTTCTCGACGCATTTTATCTTTCGTTAAACGCTCTTTTTGTCGCATTTTCTCTGACCATTCCCTAGAGGAACCACAACTCTGACATACTGGCTCCCCTATTGGTCAGGTTTTTGATACAGAAGTGCCCAACTTCATAATCACACTTCTTTTGTTGGAGCTGCTTTCTTCATCAGCCCACATAAAATTCCCCTTTCTGTTTCTACGGCCGAATACCTCGTCTGTATTATAATCCGAACTCAACGTACCTTTAGTTTCCCTCCTGTTACAGTCTATTTCCAAAGGTTTTCTCATCTTAAAATTGTCTTCACTCGAATTTTCATCCTCACTTGAACAATCGATTGGGTTGTAGTCCACCGATACCATATTGATATCGAGCACCATCTCTGGAAAAAGATCATTGTCTACTTCCATCACCTCTTTATCTTTGTTCACAAATTTGAGGAGTCCAGCTTCAATTTGATCCTACACCGCATTTTGAAAAATAACACAATTATTAGTATTATAACTAATAGTATTGTGCCACATACAAAAATTTGACTTCTTATCCTTTGGTATTCGAAGAGATCCTTACAACTGAATGAATTTAATCTTCAAAAGATGATCAAAGATCTGATCCGCTTGATTTATATCAAACGAGTATTTCCTCAATGGGGGCGATGGATTCAACTTGTTCGGTTGTCTCGAAGGCAAGCTGATGGGGTTTTTAACTTTAACCAAAGTATCACAGGTGACTAGCTTCTTTCCAACCATCTCTTCAGCGTCTACCTCTAGATCGATGTGATCTTGGTAATAAGTTCCCATTAATGAATTCTTCTTAATTTGTTCTTCCTTCAACAAAGTTTCATATCGAGTCACTCTGGATGATAACTCAAAAACATTCCTAAATTTCATTCCCTCAAATTTTTTCCTAATTTCGAGATCTAGGCTATTGAGAGCTAAATTTGCCAATTCTGACTCTGGCATTTGAAAATGGCATTTATTTTTTGAAGTTTTGAATCTTTTCCCTCAGAGGTATTTCTTTCCTCTGAAGCTCGCTTCACTTCTTCTACTATTTTAGAACTGAATTGACTCTGCTCACTAACCAATTTATTCAAAGACATAGTTTGATTTTCCATAACAATCATAAATCTAGATAACATGTCTTTAACTTCTTGGTTTGATGCACTAACCTAGTCCATCATCTGTGCCAAAGTTTGGCTACTGTGGGCTAATTCGGCATCCCCATGCTAAGACTTCCATTGTCACTGGAACTTCCTCCGTTGAAATTTCCTGAATCTTGAATGTTAGCGTTCGTATTTTCATTTCCCTTCATGCTGTCACTTGATTATTTCTTGTTTCTTCCGAACTGTTACCGTTGTTGTTGGTGTTTGGATTCTCGATACCATTAGTGGTACCATTTCGCCTCACAACATTGCTCCGTGTTCTTGGCATAGTTTTCTTTTCTAGCTATCTGGTCCCACTGGGCGTGCCAATGTTTGCGCTGCTGGACAAACTTACTATCGATTGTGTACCTTCAACACAACTGATGATCAGCGTGGGATCTTTTTTGCCTCTCGGGCCTGAGAAATTTGCTACAAAGAAAAACTCACTGATAATAGAACACTAACTTGATCAATAGTCGATGCACCCACTTGAATTACAAACACTATTATGATAGTAAATCCAACACAACTCTTACAACGAACTTTGCTTCCTATCGAAGCTACAGAAATCATCTAAAAAGTCTTCCTACAAGAGAACTATGTAAGCTATCTATGTTTCTTTCTTAGTCTAATGTTGTTGGAAAGATTGACGACCCTTTTTCCTGTTGCCTTCCATCTGTTTTATACTTGAGAATATCTGTAACCGCCTTTCCTTGGTAACTGTCATCCTTCATCTTTACTGGAGACACTTCTCGAACTCCATGATCAACGGCTTCTTCTGAAACTCCCTTAGTCGTGTCCATTGTGGTTTATTTCAAAATCCCCACTAAGCGATTTCCATGGTGCGTTATCGATCGTGACATTGGTTGGCGGTTTCCTCCTTCTTGTGCGGCTTATTCAAACATTTGGTTTTCCCGCTTTCTTTACTAATTTATCTATTCCTTATGATTCAGTAACAAATGATAACTACTGTAACCGTGCTCTTTTCCACTTCCTTCATTTTATGCACTCTTTTGTGGTTATCATTATGCCACGTGTCTGCGTACCATTCGTGAAAATATTGGTGCCAATAGAAATAATATGGTATTAAGGAGTAGAGAGGGTTGTACAAGCCTTTGGTGTATCTGTGTTCATAAAAATCAGCTCGAACGATTCATCAAATAGAGTTCAAACGTCCACAGTCCACCTCCGCCGACCAGCATAGTCGAGTAGACGGTAGATTCAATCACGCTAGAATGGTTGAATGGTTTAAGTTGTGGTGTATTGCTCGAATCATCGATTCATCTATTCCTCCAACTTTGTCGATTTGTCATAGTGTTTTGCAGTGAAGCTCTCCTCAAATTCTTTCTCAAGTTATCAATGTCTTAACCATATTTCTCCACGACACTTCTTTTAGCCTAAAAATTGTGAAGAACCCTAGCTTTTTTTCCCCAAATATAAAGTCACCATTCTTGCACTAATTACTGGAATTGCTCCACTGCCTCCAAACAATAGGAAGTTAGAATTTGGCATTTGGGAGAATTTGGCACTGAATTTGACAATTATGGTTTGAGAATTTGAAGTTTTCATGAACAAGTTGAATATAATGCCCACCTAACGAACTGGTAAGTTCGAATTGCCGAATTGGAGTTCTTATTTCTTGCCCCTTTGGCCCACGTTTATCAGTTTTGTTAAGTTTAACTCGTTGACGATGATATTTTAAGCAAAAAAAAATTTGGCTACTAGGTGCCCACATTGAACTAAGTTTCTGGCTCCGCCACTGACCCTAGCTGTTCCAAATCAATGGCTCCACCCTAGACGGAGTGGTCTCCCGTTTAAAATAAACAAACATTTTTGGTAACATTATGGAGAAAAGAGAAGCATATTCTGGCAAGGATTAAGGGAATTCAAAGAGGCCTTTCAAATCATCATAATGATTTCCTCCTTAAACTTGACCTCGAACTCCGAAAACGGAATACCTCCATACTCAATATCAAAAAACAATTTTAAGTGTCTTAGGTCACTTTTAAAATGGACCTTGGGTTATAAAATTAGCGAGCATTATAAGTGACCCAAATTCAAGAAATACAAGGATATCCCTAGTATAGAATATCGAAAATAGTGTCGTATTACTCTAGGAGCATTTGCAACCAATCTTGGACCGGAGCAAGTCTGTACTATCGGTTTCGTTGCTCGGCAAACTTTGCAGAAATATAGTAGAGGAATGTAGCTCTCTGATTCCGCGCCTTCAACCTCAGCAACCTCATCATTCTTAGCCACTTTTTCAGATACAACTATTGGCAATTCTTCATACATGAATTGTCAGCTCTTATTGATATTCACATCCACTCGTTTAGACGTTGAGGATATGTTGAAATAAATATCCAAGCATGTGTATTTCATTTCTTTAAAATCTACTAAGACTAGTATCGAAACAAAACTGTTCACAGCCAAACTACATTGTATCCTACCTTTCCCTCATTACTGCAGAATTGACGATTCTCATTTCATGGAAAAGAGAATTTTCAAAATACTCTCTTTTCTTTTCTTTTGGTCCAGGTAAGGACGAAATAGTCCAAGAATTTGAGTCGAGGCATCAATGTCACGTACATTTCGGTTCAGGCAAGTCTTTTTTTTTTTTTTTATAACACAAATAAGCACTAAAAATTGGCATAAATGTGACCTTAGATTGATTTGGACTCTCAGAATCTAATGGATATTTTTTCCTGTTTGAACAGTTTTATAACATTTTATGTTGGCCCGTGTTTAACAAACGCAAAGAATCTTGAATGGTTTGAAATCAATGATTCTAGCAATTTTAAAACTGTTGCATTAATGTGATAACTTCTTAACAAAATTGACGTAGAGATAGACTTGGTAGGGGGCATTTTCTCTCATGACATGCCTATATAGCTTCTAGAAATAGTAGAGCTGCATTGATGCTAGTGATACCACATAAAATAGTTACAATGACTAACTACTACTATCATCTCTTTCTATCGATGGAAATTTGCATATAAAATGTCCTGTATTTACCATGAGCAAAGCACTAAAACAAAATAGAATGCGACAAAGGGCCTTATGAATAATAATAAGAGTTAATTACACGGTTAACCACTGTACTATTAGGTAAATTACTTTGGTCATGGACATCGATTTATGTCAATGGAACCATTAGACTTTGAAATTCGTTTCAATCAGGTCACTCCGTCAATTTAAGTCCGTTTATTTAGGAGTACAACCGTCCATTCATTGTTCACCTTCTTCTTTTTTCTTCTTCACACATGCACACACATAGACGACATTCTTCCATTACTAGAACGCTGAAGCACTCAAGACCTTGCTTTCAACCCAATCAACAGTGGCGTATGGATCTCCTTCATTTCTTTTCTTTATTCACTTCATTACTTAGACAACACAAGTTAAACTCCCAGCCCTGCTTTTTTTTAAGAAACCCACGAGCAAGCATGGATATACACAGGAACACACGCTTCACATCTTGCCATTACCTTCTTTTCTTTTCTTTTCTTGTTTTCTCACAGGCACCGGTTGCCTTTGAATACAACATAGCCCAACCATGCCTCAATATACATATATCTGTACATATAATGTCAACGAAACATGCCTATCTTTTGGAAATTCTCAACTGCAATAATAATTCAGAATAAACACCATATATAAAATTATTGACTTTAGACATTTATAGTATCAAATATAAGATTACCAAGATTCAAAATTCTTTTAGAGCTAGTAAAACCCAGAAACCCTAAGCTATCATCAGCCCACATATTGTATGCACACTTCCGACATACAACACAAAGTTCCAGAATAATGAAAGAACTCGCACTGCAAAACAGAGAATTGCCACTTTTGTTTCTTACTAACACGAACAATTAAATTAACGTGTGTGTAACAATGGATATTATGTGTGTTTTTTTGTGGGTCTTGTGTTTGTTATGCATGTGTGTGTGAATATGAGTGTGTGCATGAGAGACACTGTTTGGGGGGGGGGGGGGGGTGTCTGTGTATATTTTGTTGGTCTTGGTGTGTGTGACTGTGTGTTGTGAGTGTGTCACTGTGTGAGGCAGCGTGCGTGCGTGTGTGTCTTTGTGTGAGGGGGGGGGGGGGGGCATGTGTGTGTGTGATGGTGAAAATGTGTGTGGGTTGGGGGAGTATGTGTGTGAGACGCAGAGGAACATGAGAGAGAGAGAGAGAGAGAGAGAGAGGAGAGGGAAAGAGAGAAAAAAAAAGGGAAATTCATAAAGACTAGCGTAAAAAGACCAATATGCCCCTAAGTAACCTAACGCGGTCAAGATTAATTTGACGGAGTGGCCTAATTGAAACGAATTTCAAAGTTTAGTGGTTACTATGACACAAATCAATGTCCAGTGACCAAAGTGAAATATGCCTAATAGTACAGTGGTCAACTGCGTAGTTAACTCTAATAATAATAACTGATAAAATAAAGTAAGCAAAAACCAAGATTTCCACTAAACTTGGTATGGTACTGTGGGCCTTTTACCGTTATGAAGCTGTTATTCAAACCATTTGATAGTGTCAAATGGAGAAAAATATATCTCTCAATCATTGAGCCATGTATCCTTCGAACCATATATTAGGAGGGTTGATTTTGCTTCACTAATTTTGTCACAGACCATAATTTTGTCGTCTAATTTTATGCATTTTTATTGTAATAATAACGTTGACAATAACAGCTAGATTAGAAGTCCAAAGTTAAGCTAAGTTGAGACTGAATAAATATTAGAAGTTCAAATACAAGGTAAGCTGAAATTTAACAAATAATAGAGGTTCAAATTCAAGGTAAACTGAGATGTAACAAATAATAGTGGTCCAATTTCAAGATAAGCTGAAACTTAAAAAGCATACAGGAGAAAATTATAAATAGAAACTCGTCATTGTCTATTAATAGATATCGATATTAATGCTGATGTTGATGTTTCAACGCTGCACCAAAAAATTGTGTGAACTGGTAGGTCGAAGCTACTGAGAAGCTGGGTAAAAGGAAAGATCAGAGTGGTATTGGAAAAAACTCACATTTTTGGTAACATTTTTGAAAAAACAGAAGCGTATTCTGGCAAGGATTGAGGGATTCAAAGATCCCTTCCGAATTGCCACAGCGATTTCCTCCTTAAGCTTGACCTCGAACTCCGAAAACGGTATCCGTCCATACTCGATATCAAAAAATGAATTTAGGCATCTCATATCACGTTTAAAACGGACCTTGGGTTGTAAAATTGGCGACCGTTATAAGTGACCCAAATTCGAGAAATGCACGGATATCCCTCGTATAGACAATCGAAAATATTGTCGTATTACTCTAGTAGCAATGCGACCACCCTTGGACTCGAGAAGTCTGCACTATTTTTCCCACTGCTCGTCAAATTCTGGAAATCCTAATAGAGGAATTTAGCTCTATGATTTTGCGCTTTCACCCTTAACAGCCTCGTCATTGTCAATTACTTTTTCTGATACAACTGTTGGCAATTCTAATACATGTAGACGCTGAAAATATGTTGAAAATAGTATCCAAACCTGTGCATTTCAATTCTTTTAAATTTACTAATTTTATCCAAAGAGAATTACTCACATTTTTTCATCTTTTTAAAGAACATGAAAACATAAACAATACAAAATCTACCCATATATCGAAACTCCAAACCACACTATATCTTACTTTTTCCTCACTACTGCAGAATTGACAATTCTAATTTCATGAGAAAGAAAATTCTCAAAATACTCTCTTTTCTTTTGTTTTGATTCGGACAAGGAGGGAATGGTCTAAGAATTTGAGTCAAGGCATTAATGTCAAGTGCAAATCGGTTCAGGCAAGCCTTTTCTTGACATAAAAAAGTCTAATAATTGGCATAAATGTGATATGGGATTGATTTGGACACTCGGAATCTAGGGATCATTTTCTTGTGTATGAACAGTATTATAACATTTAATGTGGGCCCAGATTAGCAAATGCAACCAATCTTGAATGGTTCAAAATCAATGATTCTAGCTATTTCAAAGAGGGACAAAATGTGCATTACTTAGCGGGAAAGAAACACGCGTTATTTAGCTAGGATGAAACATCGTTATATAGCAAGGAAGAAGCGTGCTTGATTTAGCAGGGAAGAAAAGTGAGTGACTTAGCGAGAAAGAAATAAATAAATTTAAAAAAAAAAGGGCGCGTGACTTGGGCATGCACGTCACTTTGACTGAGCCCGTGCTTTAAAAATTGACCGTTGATCATTTTGATGTGTCGTAAAAAATGGGATGCATAGTGGGTTCATGGGTGCGGCCAAGACAGGTCGGGAACAAATCGTTTCGGCTTTAGCTTCGGAGTCGGTGGAGTAAAGAAGGGTAGAAGAAGTAGCAGCCTGTCAAGCTCCAATCCTAGAATTAGTTGTTACAGCTCTCAGCTGACCTCAGTAAACCTTGCCCGGCTAGTTTCCCCTACCCCCGCTGCAGTTTACGCAGTTTTGCTCATTGCCCGCGGTCTCTTTGCCTGTAAGCTCTCCCCTTAATTTATGCTACTACTACTTACTGAAATCTTATCTTTAATTCTTTCTCCTGCAAATACCATAATCTTGTTTTTTGTTCCGCATACACAAGATCAAGAAGCAAAGGGTCGTCGTAGTTAGTATTCACATTTAATGCTACTTTCAATTACTTTTACGTCCATGATGTAACCAAATTTGAAAGCTAACTTGCTTGAAATGTTGTACTGACGTGAAAAAAATGCACGATCATTGAGCGAGTGGAACGTGCCCTTTTATAGTCAAACATCGAGTAAGACATTCATGTGATTTTGATACATCCTATGTTTTCCAAGAGACTCTAAGCTCTTCACTTCCAAGGAACTACACTTGCAATAAGGAATATAATCCCTTATGATGTATAAAGTAATTCCCTCCGACTAGCACAAGAAAACGTTCTTAAGCTCCTATAAATACCCTCATAGGTCAAAGATACGCCTAACTTCTACACTTTGGATGCTTTCTCTTCCTATTTGGAATCTAATCTCACATAATTATTGTTCCCAACATATTCTGGTAGGACCCAATGGCTCGCTGGGGGTCCCGCTTCTCGCAGACACTTCAACATAGTGAACGGTCAAATTTTCAGCGTATCGAACCGGTCAGCGCACGCACACCCAAGACACGTGTTTTTCTCGCTTCGTGCGCGACTTAGGCGCAATTTATTTCGCGTTAGCATGACTCGCAAGAGTGCGACCGTCACACCGAGATCATCCGATCACCTTTTTATCAAAAACATCAACAGACAGCGCAATCAGAGCGATGGGGTCAAGGGCAAAGGCCTTGGCCAACCCCATGGGATCGGCCTTGGCCTCCATGGGGGGTCGGCCTTGGCCTTCCCCCCGGTTGTTCACTTTTTGCGTAGGGTTCTTTTCGCTCTTGTTCGCTTCATACGCTTCGTATGTGACTTTGGCACCTTGTTCGTCACGTGGCTATGATTCACGTCGACACTCGTCGCAACGCAACTTCCAGATTTGTCGTTGCCTATCAAAACACCAACTATCGGCACGCCTGAAGTTCACCAAAAGGAGGAAGGTGGCCTTGGCCTTGGCCACCCCAAGGGTTGGCCTCGGCGTCCCCAGGGGGTCGGCCTTGGCCTCCCCAAGGGGCTTGGCCTTGGCCTTCCCCGAAACCCCCGGCTTTGCCCCTTTTTTACGCACATTGTTCCGAACCATGTTTTGTGTTGGCACAAAGCTTACTAACGCGTACACAACAACCTCGTGACGTCCGTCATCAGATGTCCGTGACCGTGCATCGCTCTCGTGACGTTCGTCACTCAAAGTTATGCGTTACCGTCGAATGACCCGCCGCCGATGAACCTCGTGTCATCATCCTCAACTTTATCATCACTACATATTGCACTCATTATTTTGGTATAACATGCACACTTAACTCATGTCCCGTCCCTGGGACACCCGGCGCGTGCCCATGTGCTGTCGCCACACCCGTGCACCGTTCTCATGATGCGTGCCCCCGGCACCAAGTATTGCCCCGCGACGTTCCTCGCAGCGCCCATGTGCCATTCTCATGATGTGTTCCCCCGGCACCAAGTATTGCCCAGCGACGTTCGTCGCCGCTCCCGTGCGCCATTCTCATGATCCGTGCCCCCGACACCAAGTATTGCTCCGCGACGTTCGTCGCCGCGCCCGTGATCCATTCTCATGACATGCACCCCCGGCACTAGGTATGGTCTCCTCACAGTCATCGCCGCGCCCATGCGCCACAATAATAATACAGGCCTTCGAGCATCACACTTATTCACCATGCCATGCGCCCCGCTATGGACGTGAAAATACTTCGACCCACTATCTAGAGTGTGCAGTATTTCGGGGGTCTCCGTTCGTAGTGCTCTAGCACGAGGACCCCTCGTAGCGGGATGGACTCTTTACCACAATGTCATCGCCGCCACAGGATGGGCTCGTTACCACAAAGCCATCGCCGTCATTATTTTGGGGGGCTCCGCTCGTAATGCTCTGGCATGAGGACCTCTCGTAGCGGGGTGGGCTCGTTACCGCAAAGCCATCGCCGCCACGGGATGGGTTCGTTACCACAAAGCCATCTCCGTCACAATCACGAGGGGCTCCGTTCGTAGTACTCTGGCACGAGGACCCCTCGTAGCAGGATGGACTCGTTACCACAACGTCATTGCCGCCACGAGATGGGCTCGTTACCACAAAGCCATCGCCATCGCCGTCACAGTCACGGGAGGCTCCGTTCGTAGTACTCTGGCACGTGGACCCCTCACAGCGGGATGGACTCGTTACGACAAAGTCATGGCCGCCACGAGATGGGCTCGTGACCACAAAGCCATCGCCATCACAGTCACATGGGGCTCTGTTCGTAGTGCTCCAGCACGAGGACCCCTCACAGCAGGATAGGCTCGTTACCATAAAGCTATCACCATCTTCATTCCGGGCTCTGTTCGTAGTGCTTCGGCACTACGAACGGAGCAAGTCTTCGGAGGGCATCGTGCCTAGTCCACCTGGCCACTGGGCGTCGGGTCTTCCCCACCGCTGCCAGGCCTGTGGGATTCAGTAAGGGCTTGGATCGGTGGCTGGGGCAACAAGCTTACTCTGATCATGCTACCGCGGTGTGGTCAGTCTTCTCAGACAGGTAGAGCGACGCTATTTGGGGCAGGCAAAGTGAATTTGGGAACCGGTAGTCCAACGGAGAACCGGTATTTTGGGACCCCCTAGTGACGTGTCACTCCTAGGGGATGACATGTGGCACTTTATGACATAAGCACGCTGTTTCCTATAAATAGTGAAATTTACAACTAAAAAAAAGGGACTTTTGGATCATTCTTACAAAACCACTTTCTCACTTTAGAATTTGAGAACTCTTGGGTTCTAGTGAGAGAAACATAACTTTGGACAGTAACTTCAACCGTAACGTTGGACCCCGACTCGGACCTTGACTTGGACTGTCGACTGCCAGCCCTGTTCGTCTCGTCCTCGTCTCCGCAGCACTGCCACTCCTCATGGCCTGTCTGGAAAGCCTTGTTCTTGGCCCTTACTCCGCCCTTACTGTCTCTCACTTTGCATACTTGGAAGCTGACGCGGACTGCAGCCTTTGTGGCACCTCCACGCAGGCACGAACCCACTTTTCTTGGCATCATTTTGGTGACTCCGCTGGGGAGGTGTGCATCGTATTACAGTTTGCCTATCTTCCACACTTAGGCACCATGCCTCCACGACGAAGAGTTACGAGGGTTATTAGCCAAGGCCTCATCCGCACCGTGCAAGAGGAGGATCACCTCGGTGAACAAGAAGGGACTACTGCCATGCGTCTCCAAGGCCAGCCACTAGTTGTCGCACCTGACATACAAGTTACAGTCATTGCGGCCATCTAACAGTTCACGCCCGTTATAGCCAACCTACAGGACTCGCAGGCTACTCTTATGACAGTCATCATGGAAATGCAAAAATCCATGCAGGCAATGGCCCCCCAACAAACCCTTGCACTAGTTCAACCTTCCGGACCTGGGTTGGCTCATGAGGCCGCTCAGGCCCCAGTGTCGCGACCACCACCGCCACAATCATCTAGACCTTTGGCGGTAGGACTTACGACATCTTCGCCTCCTGCAGCTGATGTGCTACATCCTGTCAGGCCATCACGAAGACCTCAGGCAGACCTTGGTCCCGTACTGCAACAGATTCACCCTATCACGGCCCCCCAACCCACGCCGACACGAAGGTTATATGAAACCCACGACTCTATTGAAATGGAGCCTAACCCTTACCCATCTGAACAACACCAAACAACCGGTCAAGTGGTGGATATGCCTCGCCCACCCACCCATGCCCATATACAATTGCCACTACCAGCTCCTGTCATATATCAACCATCTATTGCACCTGCCCACTAACTTGTTCCGTCTGGAGGCTCGGGAGCCCCCGGCGTCCCAGCCACCACCTCTTGACCGTCCATGAAGACCCACCTCCTAACAATGTCACCCGTTCGGACTTGGAAGCACTCATGCATCGCTTGTCACAAAGCTCCACACCAGACTCCTCTATCAACCTGACAGGCCATGCCCCCTACGCCAACGACATTGCCATCACACCCTACCCCGCAAAGTATAAGCAGCCCACCTTTGTGTTCTTCAACAGATGCGAGGGCAACGCCCGTGAGCACTTGACGAGATTTGCAGGCTCATTGGAGTAGTATGGTCCGGGAGACAGCTTGAAGTTGAGGGAATTCCATAAGTCCCTTACAGGCTTGGCCTATACTTGGTATCACCAGATCCCTACAGGGACTGTCCATGCATGGAATGACATGGTTCGGCTATTCCTAGACAAATTCCATTACGTGGCTGAACGCATTACTATCGTTGACATTGCCGGCATCCGCCAGAATCTAAGGGAAGACTTAAACAAGTACGTGCACCGTTTCCATCTCAAATGCCTCGAGTGCACATACTTTAGCAAGGACGAGACCCTAGTACCCATATGCATCAAGAATATGAGCGATGTATATCGGGTACACATTAAGAACCTACAGTTAAGGTCATGGGGACACCTTAAGGAAGCCGCCTGCTGCACTTATGAGTCGGTTGGCCCAGTCAAGCCATGGAAGCCCCGTTCGAAGAATGCACTATTGGCCACGGCCGAACCATCCAGAGTTCTACCCCACAATAACCATAACGCAACACTAGTACTGACAATCGCAACCCATAAAAGCATCAGTTCCAAGAAGGGGACCGGTGCCCTGACAAAAGGAAGCAACGGGAGCCTGCCCCCGAGTACCCATGTGATTTGAACACTGTGAAAGAGCTTTTGGCGGCATAGGTAGACAATGACAATAACTTCCACCTGCCACCGATGAAAGCCAATGTCATGGAAGCAGACATAGCCCAACCTAACTACTGCCCTTACCACCGCACCATCGGCCATCATCTCAAAAACTATAATGACCTGCGAGATATCTTTGCAAGGAAGGTCACGGCAGGAGACCTGCAACTCTAGAAGAACAATGACATACGTCGACAGCCTTACCCACCGCACAACAACCGCAGAGAGCATCAAGTACTCATGGCCATCACCGACCATGTTGAACTTGTCATCACCGAAGCCTTTAGGGAGGCCACCCCGAGGGTCGTACCATGTGTGCAGCCAGCTACCCAACCACAGTTCTCGGTAGGCCAAATGACAAAGATCAAAGGATTTTTGATGAAATGGGGTTTTCCCCCACCGTAAGAACTTACTTTTACAGCTGCCTGATTGAGGTCACCACAGGCCTTGGCCCGAAGTGCTTTGCCGCTCAAGCCGAGATACGACACATCCCCTCTTCCGCATTGCTTTTCTTAGACGAGGACCAGCCACCAGTCTAACAGCATAACTGGCCCTTATTTTTTGAATGTATCGTTAATGGCACGAGCTTTCGCCGTGCCTTGGTAGATTGCGGAGCTTCAGTCAACATCATGCCCTTGTTACCTCGCAATGAGCTGGCATCCCCACACTGAAAATCATACAAGACCCTATCAAAATTTTAGGCTTTAGGAACGGTCACCAATCAACCTTGGGCCATATCATTGTCGACCTTATGGTCAGGTCCATACGTTGTGATACCACTTTCCATGTGATGGACAGCGAGCCGGCATTCCACATCCTACTCGGTCGACCATGGGTTCACATCAACAAGGTTGTGCCCTCAACGTACCATCAATGTGTCAAACTGGTGGCCAGTCTTGCGGGACACGAGGTAGTAGTGACAATACCAGCCATGAAGGCCCCGTTCGAGTGCGCGGAATCATACTTCATCGAGGCCTCCTTCTTCGCCAAGCTTGCCAAGGATGGTGAGAACGCTGCTCACATCCACTCTACAAGGCTGCCAAATTGGGATGAGCTATGCGGCAACAAGCCTCCCAAGTCCAAAACAAAGAGGGTAGCAAGAACGTAGCATCAACCTCAGTCATACCACCTGCTGCCAAGGCCAACTCCCCTCCTGCATCCCTCAAGTCTAAGAAGAACAAGCCTGAGCCAACCTTCCAACTCATCGTCAAGGATGGTAAACTGATCTACCAATTATGACGGGGTTCGGGGGCTTCAAGTGGTCCCTTATCAGACCCCCTCGACCCCGACCCACTTGAGGAGATTGAATGGTGCTGCCCGGCCGAACACTGCCAGCCAGATCCTGACCTCACCCCCGGCGTAGCACCACCTTGCTATAAAGACGGCCCTCGTCAACCTGGCCACTTACATTGGCACAAAACTCACCCCCGGCCGAAGAGAGGAATTGGTTTCCCTCCTGCGCGAATATCGCGATGTCTTGGCATGGAGTTACAATGAGATGCCCGGTCTGGATCTTGCCTTAGTCACACACTATCTCAACATTGTTACTGGATCCATCCATGTCCGACAACACCCTCGGACATTCTGCCCCGAGCTTGAGTTGAAGATCAAACAAGAGATTGAATGCCTTCTACACGCAGGCTTCATTGAACCTATCACTCACCCAATTTTACTGGCTAATGTCGTCCTTGTACAAAAGAAGAATGGCCTAGTCCGTGTTTGTATTGACTTTCGAGACTTGAACAAGGCGTGCCCTAAAGACGAGTTTCCACTACCCAATATCAACATGCTTACGGAGGCCGCCTTCGGACATGAAACCTTATCTTTCATTGATGGGTTCGCAGGTTATAATCAAATTTGTATGACCCTGAAGATAGCCCTAAGACAGCCTTCCGCAGTCTTATGGGTAACTTTTGTTGGAAGGTCATGCCCTTCGGCCTCAAGAATGTAGGTGCTACCTTCCAAAGGGCGATGACAACCATATTCCATGACATGATACACCGCACAGTGGAAGACTACGTCGACGATCTCATCATCAAGTCTAAGAAGGAACGTGATCATCTCACTGACCTCCGAGCAGTCTTTGATCGTTGTCGCCAGTACAATATGCCGATGAATCAGCTGAAATGTGCCTTTGGTCAGTCGACGAGCACCAAACAATTGAAGAGCTTCCTCGGTAAGGTCTCTTACCTCCGTCGGTTCATCCCTGCCTTGGCCGAACTCATCACACCCTTTCAGCACTTGACACACAAGAGCGCACCATAGAGTTGAGGTGAGCCCCAACAGCAAGCCTTTGACAAGATCAAGTCGGTACTCATGTCGTCGCAAACCATGGTGGTACCACAACGAGGTCTACCCCTCTTACTATACTTGACTTCCACGCCCAGGTCCATAGGGGCTTTACTTGCTCAAGAGGTGGATGGGGTGGAGCGCTCTGTTCATTATCTCAGTCGGTCAATCAGGGGGCCCGAAGCCAATTACTCTGAGCTCGAGAAGCACTGCTTAGCTTTGGTTTACGCCTCACAGAAATTCAGACACTACTTCTTGGCACATCAAATCACACTCGTCACCAAAGCTAATCTACTTCGCTACATGCTTACACGTCCCGCCCTGTCTGGTCGACTCACCTGTTGGTTATTGCTATTGACCGAGTTCGGCTTATCTATCAAGAATCCTACAGCTCTGCGGAGTCAAGCACTTGCAAACCTCCTAGCCTTTTTCCCATGCCATCAATATGAGCCGACCTCGGATCAATTGCCTGGGGAGGAGACGGCCCTGATCACTGACATCCATGAATTATGGACGCTTGAATTTTACTGTTCATCCACTAGCAAAGGTCCCAATGGAACACCCCTTCGGCAAAGGGGTGCCGGTATAATCCTCTGGAATCCCGATGGTGTTACCACCTCCCTATCCTTCAAGCTCGCATTCTCAGTGTCTAACAACGAAGTTGAGTATGAGGCACTTGTCATTGGCCTCATACTTGCCATCAGTATGGGGGCTAGGGCCTTGTGTGTGAAAAGAGACTCAAACTTAGTTATGAAGCAGGCTGACGGAGAGTTCACAGTCAATGAACCAGCCTTGGCACCTTATCGTGCCTTGGTGCAACACTTGGAAGGAAGACTTGGCCATATCCAGTATGGACATCACAACATGTGCCACAACAGACATGCGGACAGCTTGGCCACAATCGCATCGAAGATGGAGGTTGATGGTGAGCAGCGAACGCTAACCATCATCAAGAGAATGGAACCATGCACATCATTGAGCCTAGTCCCGAATCTTACAGACTTTTTTATGTTGGGAAATGTCTTGTATAGACAATGTCCCGGAGGCACTCTAGCTAGGTGTTTGGCCTCGGAAGAGGCAAAGCACAAATTACGCCTTGGCCATCCAAAATGTTGTAGCCTCGACGGTCCCCCTCTATACCGTCGCCTCCAGCGTATGGGCCTCTATTGGCCATACATGGCCAAGGATGCCTCACATATCCAAAGGGACTATCCCGAGTGCTTGTATGCACCAAACAATGCGGAAGCTCTCATCATTGATTTCGAAGGTGATAGGCATCAGCCTTTCATCCAGTACTTATCCCATGGGGTTCTACCACCTGACCACAGCTCAACACGATCCATCAAGCGCAAGTCAGTTAAGTATTTCGTGATGGAAGGCAAGTTGTTTCGCAAGGGATTTTCCGGATGCACCCTGCGATGTTTGCATGGTGCCCAAGCAGTCGAGGTGATTAATGAAGTACACAATGGTGATTGTGGTGAGCATCAAGGCTCTCAGAAACTGTATGCAGAATTACTATGGTTGGGGTACTACTGGCCGACTATGGAATCTGACGCGATCTCTCATGTCCGACATTGTCAACCCTGCCAAAGACACGCTGACAGGATGCACACACCGACGTCCGACCTATGTATGATCTTGGCCCCTTGGCCATTTCACTCTTGGGCCTTAGACCTCATAGGCCCCATCCACCCAACATCACGGGGTCACACTTGGATTATGGTGGCAACAGAACGTTTCACAAAATGGGTCGAAGTCATACCTCTACGACGAGCCACGGGAGGCGTCATTGCCAACTTCTTGCGCGATCACATCGTTAGTCACTTTGGTATCCCCTGGCGTATCATATCTGACAACGGCATGCCATTCATCAACAGGGATGTACGAGCTTTCATGGAAAGGTACGACATCAACCACGCTACATCCACGCCTTACTACCCACAAGGAAATGGTCAAGCTGAAGCTTCTAACAAGACTCTACTACGGGTATTGTCATGAATGGTCAATGATGCGAGTGGTTCATGGTCTGAAAAGCTAAGCCTTGCACTTTGGGTTTATTAAACCTCCAAGCACACAGCAACAAAGGCCACACCCTTTTCCCTTAGCTACGGGGACGAGTGTGTGGTACCAGCCGAGATTGCGGTCGCGTCAGCCAGACTCTCCCTAAGCAGTGGCCTTGGGGAGGAAGAAACCAGAATGACCGCCCTTAAAGGACTCGATGAAGAGAGAGCCAATGCCTTGCGCTGTATGAAGAAATACCACGAACAACTCACTAAGGCATATGGAAAGACTGTGAAGCAACGGACATTCGTTGAGGGCGACCTTGTTCTCCAAGCTGCCAAAGATATACGCACCAACATGCCAGCCCCCAAGTTCACACCAAATTGGGAAGGACCACTTCAAGTGCATGAAGCCAGAGACAACGGCTCCTACCTCATGCTCAACACGGAAGATGGACAAATCACGGCACCTATCAACGGCCGCTATTTGAAGAAGTATTATGCCTAACCAGCTGCAGATCGTTCCCCCTGCCCTACCCTCCCAGAGCTTAGAACAACCACACACATATAATTTTTTTGTTTATGCACACCTGTTTATGACTTGTAACTTTTGCTGATTATCACAAGTTCTTACTTTACTCATGTATTGGCATTTTGGCCTAAATGCTATCAGTGCAAAGATCATTTACTAGCCTCAACTAATGTATGTCATGCACTCTTTCACTTACACATTGTTCACTAATCCCCTTGCTATGGGCGGGAAGGGGGGAACTACAACGAGAAAACACCACATGCAAGACGTACAAGCACATCAAAAGCTAAGCATTATCTCACAACAAACATAGGTACAAAATAACCATATGACTACAAAACCCATATCAACCAAATGAGTACAAGCCAATGGTTCGAGGGGGCCACTACTGACCCCATGTCTCCTAAAATAAGAAAAATGCAAAGTAGAAGAGATCTAATGTAAAGGGACAAGCAAGGCACAAATAGGATCGAAAGTGTATGCCTCCAATGTTTGCCGCTGCGCCTGAAGATCTGACCATCTGTTCTCTCCCTCAGCTCGCTGAACCTCTGTCTCGGTCAGCCGTCTCTCTGCCTCTATAAGCTGGGCGCACAGTCCCTCTATTGCCTCAGTCACTGCAGCCATCTTAGTATCAAGCACGAGTCTTTGACCCCGCAATGTAGCCTCCTGAACACTTGTGAGAGCCAACTCTGCCGCTGCCTCAGCACTCTGGCCTCTCAATCTGATGTAGTCCGCCAGCCAGTCCAACTGGAAGTCGAGAGCTGTAAGGATACAAGCTCTGATAGATACTGTGATATAACCGCTAGAGTCCAACCCGAATTGGCACCGCACCAAGGTTAGCAAATCAATCCACGAGGGCTGTGTACATCGCCTTCGAGAATATAGCACCACGGACGAGGGCGGCATCAATAAATGTCTCTGGGTGCCTCACGCTGATCATCTCCAATCGGCGTACTACTGCACCCGATAACTCCACACCATCCCAGGGGATAGCATCTGCTCCGCTGATAGGAAACCTCTCACTGGCAGCACCAACCTCTGAAATACCACCACCGGCCGACAACACATCAACCGCACTAGAGTGCATCGACAATAGTATATCACCAGCATCTGCTGCCAAGCCTGACAACGTCTCAAGAACAGGCCTCGCTGCGGGTAAAACATGCACATCAGACTGGGGGGACGGACTCGCAATAAGTGTGTGTGCCGCAGCAAAATCATGATGAACTTCAGACTAAGCAACTGGCTCCCTGAGCGTCCACCAATCCGACCCCATCTGACCGCCCAACGGAGACTCAACTACCTCAACTAGTACTGGTGACAGACTCGAACGACTGACTGGCTCTGTCACATACTCGGTAGCCTGCTATGCTGCCACGGCCCCCTCAACAGCATTAGTCTCCATAGGACGGACCTCACCAACAGTCTCAGGACATGACTCATTGACCCCACAGCTCCCCTCAGCAGCACCAGCAACCGTCTCACCATACTCATGGAAATCATCAACTGTCTCGGCACCTATCTCTTCGGCCTCTTTGGCCACCTCTACGTCCGTATCATCGGTCTCACCGGGTGTTTTAGCATCCATGCCTCTGAACTCGTCAGTCTCTGCCTCAGTATCCTCAGCTGTATCGTACGGCTCGACACCCAAATCATCATC
>JAVXUP010002463.1:0-129539 GCA_033070095.1 Escallonia herrerae | reverse complement strand
CATTATTCAAACCAGAATTTTCTTAGCATAAGTTATTAGAATGCCAATAGGGCTCAATGGAGTCCTTGCAAATTTAATTGCATGGTGCAATTTTATATTGTTCTAAATTATCATGTGGATGATTTATTATATTGTGGCTTATATGATGATGAAATTTATTGCGAAAAATTACTTGAAAAATATTTTTCCCAACTCACATACATGGGAGATGATTACGAGCTTAGCAGATTTTCGATTTCATGATGTGAGGAAGGATTATGTTTTTCATTTGAATTTTTTGAAATAAAAAGAAGGATGTATAATTAATGTCTTTTCCTTGCGCAATCTAATGTAGTGAATATAATGGCCACCAAGAATGTCATAGCTGATCTCGTTAAGGGTGAGAAACTTAACGGAGATAATTATGACGTTTGGCACAAAAAGATGAAATTCATGCTGAACGAACAAGAGCTCGAGGAGCACTTGACCAAGGAGATGGTCGCGCCAACTGAGGCGCAACCCCTAAGAGACCACACTGCCTACCAGAAATGGAATCAGAAAGATCGTAGTGCGCGCTACACCTTGTTGAGCAGCTTGCAAAATGATCTAATTGGGCAGTATGATGAACTTCCAACTTGCAAAGCTTTATGGGATCAGCTCAAGTTTTCTTTTGGTGGAACCTCAACTACGCGGCTTCGTAGCCTTGTGATTAAGTTTGAGGAGTACACAAAAGACCCTAAACATACCATGAGTGAACATCTAAGGATGATGTCCAATATGATTGGTAAGCTAAGGGATGCTGGCCATGCGCTCACAGATGAGCAGCAAGTCAGAGCTGTCATAAGGTCCCTTCCTGCCTCGTGGGCCAATATGAAACAGATATTGACCCACAGTGAAAACATCAAGAACTTTTCTGATGTTTCACAGCATGTCATCCTTGAGGACGAGACTCGAGATACTGACAAGACCCTTGCTTATGTCGCCCAAGGGGGATCGCGCAATGCAAATGGCAAGCGCGAAAGACAAAGTAAGAAAGGTAAGAAAGGCGAGGCTAGCACTTCTGCGCCAAAGGAAGGAAAAATGAAGAAACGCAAGAGAGGAAAACGTGGTGGGAAAAAGGATCTGTCTAAAGTTAAATGCTTCAACTGTCAACAGAAAGGACACTTCGCTCGTGATTGCACTGAGCCGAAGAAGGTACTTTCAGAATCTCTCTCTCAGTTATATGTTTCCTCACATGTGATGGTTGCTCATTCCCAACCTGTGTGGTTTGTGGATACAGGTGCAACAAAACATGTAGCACGTGATCGAGAGGGGTTCGTAGATTATCACCGGATTCCAGCGGGTAGCAAACATATCTTCATGGGAAACAATAGCTCCGAAGAGGTGCTAGGGGTTGGTTCTTACCAGCTCAAGTTGCGCACTGGGCGCACATTGATTCTAGAGGATGTGCGATATGCACCCACAGTTCGGCTTAATCTACTTTCAGTTACTGCTTTATTAGACAGTGGTTTTTCCTTTATTTTTAGGGGTAATAAGTTGGACATTTTTTTGGATGATGTTTTGTTCGGACATGGTTTTCGCATGGATAGTCTTTTTCAATTGGATTTAATTGATTCTCAGTCTTCTTATTCTTATGTGGTGAATGATAATATTGTGAATGATTCTACCACCTGGCATGCAAGACTGGGCCACATAGGCCAAGATAGAATGACTCGTTTGGCTAGAGAAGGCCTTTTAGGCCCACTCGCAAAAGTCAATCTACAAACTTGTGAGGCTTGTTTGGCCGGTAAAGCATGCAGGAAGCCTTTTGGAAAGGCTGTGAGAGCAACTCAACCACTTGAGCTAGTTCACTCTGATATATGCGGACCTATGAGTGTAAAGGCACGCCATGGCGCCTCTTATTTCCTTACACTGATAGACGATTATACGCGATATGGTTATGTGTATCTGATATCTCACCGCTATGAAGCTTTGGACTGTTTCAAACGCTTTGTAGCTGAGGTTGAGAATCAGAAGAGAAGAATTTAAAAACTCTTCGCACTGACCGAGGACGCGAATATTTGTCAGATCACTTCAAGAAGTTTTGTGAGGAAAAAGGGGATACGCAGGCAACTTACTATTCCTAATACTCCACAACAAAATGGTGTTGCGGAAAGAAGGAATAGAACATTGTTAGACATGGTTAGGTCTATGATGGCGCAAGCAAACCTTCCTATATCTTTTTGGGGGGATGCCCTTTTGACTGCAGCCTATATACTTAATCGTGTGCCTTCACAGTCAGTCAAATCCACCCCTTATGAGCTTTGGAATGACCAAAAGCCAAATTTGGATAACTTGCGCCCATGGGGCTCAGCAGGTTATGTTCACAGTACTTCTCATAAGTATGGGAAACTAGGGCCTAGAGCAAAGAAGAGTATCTTTCTAAGGTATTCTGAAAACTCTAAAGGTTATGTAATGTATGGTGAACATCCAAATGGTGGAAGGACTGAAATAGAGTCTCGTGATGTCGATTTCATAGAGAGTGATTTTCCTAGCATTGGAGATGCGAGTAAGAATCTTGACCTCTATGAGTTAGAGGAGGTTGAACCCACTTTACCATCTTCAAGCGAAGGTGGGGAATTAGTTCCTCATCCGGTTGTCGCTGAAGATAGGTGACCTTCAACCTAGTGGGAGTATCCCAGACAGTGGGAGCACACCACAAGGACCATTAGGTCAACAAGATTCTCAACTGCGTAGAGGTGCACGAGGAAGAGTTCCACGTCGTCGTTTTGAGATTGACGGAGAAATTCTTATGTGCACTCCAAATGATGAAGACGAGCCTACTTCTGTGGAAGAAGCCTTATCTTCATCTGCTAGAAATGAGTGGATGGCTGCAATGAAGGATGAGTTAAGCTCAATGGAAAAGAATCGAGTCTGGGAGTTGATTGACCTTCCGCCAGGGCGCAAGACTATTGGAAACAAGTGGGTTTTTAAAGTCAAACGCAAGGTAGATGGGTTAATCGACAAGTATAAGGCACGTCTTGTGGCGAAAGGCTATACCCAACTGCGGGGTGTGGACTATGAAGATACTTTCTCCCCAGTGGTGAGATTTGCTTCAATTCGCCTGATCCTAGCTATTGTCGCCCAGCAGGATTTAGAACTTTTTCATATGGATGTTAAGACTGCGTTTCTCAATGGAGAACTAGACGAAGAGATTTATATGGCTCAACCCGAGGGTTTTGAAGTCAAAGGACATGAGCGCAAAGTTTGCCGTCTCAAACGTTCTATATATGGTCTCAAACAATCGTCTAGGCAGTGGTACTTTAGGTTTCATCATGCCATTACCTCTATAGGTTTTGAAATGATTGAACAAGACCATTGCGTTTACGTAAAACGATCCAAGAAAAATATTCTAATCCTTTCTTTGTATGTGGATGACATTCTTTTAGCTGGGAATGACATGAGTTCCATTGTCGCCACTAAGCAGTGGTTGTCCTCAACTTTTGAGATGAAGGACATGGGAGAAGCTAATTATGTGCTCGGGTTAAAATCATACGTGATCGTCCAAAGAGACTTCTCGGTTTGTCTCAAGAGACATACATCAAGAAAGTCATTGAACGATTTCGTATGCATAACTCAAAACCCATAGACACTCCAATGGACAAGGCGTGTACTTTAACCACAGACCAATGCCCAAAGAATGATGAGGAAAAGAATCGGATGTCCAAAGTGCCTTACGCGGCTGCAGTAGGAAGTCTGATGTACGCTATGTTGTGTACGCGTCCAGACATCTGCTATGCCGTTGGAATGGTGAGTCGTTATCAGAGTAATCCTGGACCCGCTCATTGGAATGCGGTGAAGAGGATTCTTCGATACTTACGTGGAACCGCTGATCTCGTCCTGTGTTATCATGGTGGAGACTTGAGACTGAGAGGATACAGCGATGCTGATTGGGGCGCTGATAGAGATGAGCGCATATCCACTTCAGGTGGAGCTATCTCTTGGTACAGCAAGAAAAAGTCTTGCATCGCCCTATCCACGATGGAGTCGGAGTATGTTGCTTGTTCAGCAGCAGTCCAGGAAGCTGTTTGGTTGAGGTCATTCTTACAGGCTTTAGGGGTTACAGCTCATGCAGATGAGGCTGTCACTGTTCACTGTGACAATACAGCTGCCCTAGATTTTGTAAAGGACCCCAAATATCATGGGAAGGCCAAACACATAGGCCTTCGTTATCACTTCATTAGAACTTTAGTTGCGCAAGGAGAGGTGTCCATGAAACATATACCTACTGGCAGAATGGTGGCTGATCCTTTGACCAAGCCCATTGCTAGAGATGTTTTCCTTTCTCACATTAGGAGTATGGGACTACGTAGGTTTTGATATGTTTATGGCATCTTATGTACTTGACATTTATTATATTAAATTTTCATTCCTTGATTTGAGTTTATTTTGGAATGAATGGATAATCTTTGTGATTACATATACATCCTTGTTGAGAGTGTCACCAGGCTCGAATTGACCCACTCACACGGGTAATTCACCTTGGCGCTAAGATAGCGAGCAAGATGAGACATAATTGTCTTAAGCGCCAAGTGGGCGAATAAGATGATACAGCTTATAAAGCAAACATGTCGCCTTAGTTGGAGCTAAGATGAGACCTAAAAATGTAGGTCGATCATAGAGTATCTCCACAACTCTATGTAGCCTGTTTACAGCCGAATGTGAGATTTCAGGCAGGCACTATGAGAGTGACTGGGCTGAAAAACTCAGGTTAGGCGCTTGTACAGCGACTAGACTTAGATTCGTATGGCGTATTTATTATACATTTATGTGACACGCCCTTGCGGGTTACGCCATAGCATGCAAATCATACTGCATGTGCTAAATGCAGACCGACAGTGGGAGTGACGAATGAATCCCTGCTTCGTCACTGTGTGAGCCACTTGGATCAAAATTTTTGATCCTATATAGTACCCTTTTCACCTTAGACTATGTCATGAAGAGGATACTCAATGTCGCTACTTTAGCATGTACCCTTGGATCATGGATGATGCGGTCTCGCGGGGCATGTCTAGGAAAGCGGTTGGGTCTAATTGGAATGACATGAGGGCTTTGGGAAGAAAGTTCAATATTACATCATGTTGTGTGATTCATAGCCCGGGCGACTTTGTCGATTTTCGTTTCGATATGAGTCATGAATACATAACATATGAGAGGTTTAACACTGCTCATTATGAGGGATTTGAGAGTGTTTAATCTGGTGTAGTTGAACTATCTGGGGTACATACGAGATTTATTGGAGTGATGTATTGTGTTAGTTTGGTGATAACTTAATACAATACTCCTCAACTGGACATCCTTTCTCGTAGGTCGCACGTTCCATTTCCTGTATGAGGAGATGAGTGGACGAGAGATAAAGAGGGACTACGATTTATTTGCCCTGTGTGTGGGCGAGTGGGAGCTGTTAATAAATTGGGTCAATGGACCCATTATCCGCCCACTAACAGATAATGTGTATTTGTTAGTCTGGATAATTACAGTTAATTAGAGGATATTTATCTCCTAAGTGTTTGAGGTAAATACATCTTTATCTCCTAAGAGTTGGAGGTAAAGCCAGTCTCTAATTGTATCTCTATATAAAGGCTAGAGATATCCCAATAAATAGAGGAAGTCATAGCAATAATCCCTCTCTCTATAGCACTCTCTCTAGAGCAATCACCAAGCTCTAGGATTTGGTTCGTGGACGAAGAACTCGACTCTAGTAGCCGTTTTCGTACCTGCGAAAAAGATCAAGCGTGTTGGAGGCTCGTAACAACAAGGATCCTACGTCGGAATTTTTCGGAGACTTCGTACGGTATGTTTTCGAACCCATTACGTGTTACGTGGTAGCACGATGAATGTTGTAATCGTTTCAACAGTTTCGAAGAAAGCGTGAATGTCATTAAACAAGGATAAATACCAAATTCTAAGAGGGTAGAGTTGTCTTTTAAAAGGACAGTTTGACAGGTCAAGGGGGTTAGATGTCTGCTAATACTCTTTTGGTTAAAGCAGAAATATATACCATGATTTAAAGGAAATCTATACTTACAGATGCACAAAAGAAACATAAACACTGGGTGACAACATCCAGCCTAAACAGACCAAAACATATTACAAACTCTCCAAAAACAAACCAAAGCATAAACTAAACAGAAACCAAAGTTCCAGGTAAATATCCAAAATAGATGCCGAAGCACGATCATGCATCAGTTAATACTTAAAAGAAGGGGATCAATATGTCGTTTCTGGCACTAGAAGGGGTTTGAGTGTATCTAATGCAAATACTTTGGATCATTGTTTATATAACTCATAGCAGGTCGCTGCTTTAGAAGTCTTTTTTTCATGATGCTAAGTAGAAGATGTAGTAATGTTTAAATTCAAAACCCTCGAAGGAAGGCTAGAAAAATTGATTCGACTAATACTAAAAAGATTAGGTGAATGTTGAATTGGGTGATGGACAACTGTGAAGATTTCGAAGAAAGCATGAAAAGGTAACTAAACAAGGATAAATTCAAATTTGTGCGAGTGTAGAGTTGTCTCTTAACATGAGATTTTGTTAAGGGGGGTAGTTGTCACCTAAAACTTAGAAAAGGGGAGCAAAGAGTATTTTTTGAAAGTACAAGGGGTTCGACTGTATTAAATGCAAATCTCAAGAAAGTCAGTCTATTTTCAAAACCATTCCTTTTCTTTGTTTGATGTATAAGGTGTAGAAAAAGGAAGCTTAGCAGTTTAAAACGTATAGAACGAGTACCCAATCGCTGTGATGTTGAATGTAACTTCCGTTTTAGGAAGAATATATGAATTTGATGGGGAAAAAAAAAGATTTCATTTATCTCATTCTTTGTTTTTCCTTTATCTTTTCGACTCACCTACATTATGTGCAAAATTCAATTACCCATCATTTTAGTGCCACAACTCATTTGAGGTGATATAACTGCGAACAAGAATTACGACACGTGAGACTACGAAAAACATTTCGAAATGAATCTATTCAAAAAAATTTAAAATTGTCTTTTTCCTTCACAAATTTTCATCAGTTGACACCTTTTATTTCTCAGGTAAGTTGATTCACATTTTTACTAACAACGTCAAAGCTTTTTAATGCACATACATCGAATAGGTTCGAAAGCTAGATATACAATGGTCTCAGACAATGGCGTAAAGAAATTGAGGCGCTCTACCGAGGCAGACACTGGGGTCTAGGCTTCGAACGAGGTGGTTTTCAGCTGGAGGTGGTGGACAGCTAAGGTGAAGTTGTCTTGGACGATAAGGGGCACTTGTAGGGCTAGCGCCGTCCTAGCAGTTTCAACCCTGATCAAACCCCGATCTAAAAATTTTGAGGGGAGCTTAGGAGCTCATGGACATAACAAATTTCAAGTTATCGAATATTAAAGCGAAATGCCAAAATCCAGCCACAATTTTACCATTAAATTATGATCGAATTTATTATAAATCGATACGTATGGATCATCGAATTATATTTGCAGTTGTATGCTAAATGCAACATATTAGATACACTAGAGATATGGAGCCAGGTGCTTTGTGATCCCACCTTGTCTTCAAACAAAACTAAATACTCTCTGAACATCCGATGCGGCTTCCAAGAATCTCAATCAAAACTTAAAGCCAATGCCCGCCAGAGGCTCATCAGCATGTATAAACAGTTTCCGAATGAGCCTGTCTTCAGAAAAATGTTCGTTCACTTGTTATGCCAATTTGGTAAAGCTCAACTGAAGAGGTATATCTCCCACTCCGGTCAATTGCAGGACCCGCCGTGAGCTAATGCAGTCCCTGTGCAATCATGATCCAAAGAGGAACAAGTCTCTTGCATGAGGACTGGCAAAGGCTATCTTTTGCCGAAAACTTGAGAACGAAGTGTCACAGCAAGAACATAAGAACACAGAGTCCACCTACACTCGTCCATGGGGCAGAGTTTCAGGCATGCAACTGCAAGGTAAGCACAAAAGGAACTATCCTCTGGAATTGGAGCACCCTAACTACACTCAGCATGAGACTTGTGGGGTTAAAATAGAACAATTAAGTAGCTTTGCCGGGTCATAATTGTTTGCCCCAAGGGATGCCGTATGACCGATAACCCAAAGTGGGATATCAGTCTCGCCCGATAAATTCTGCAACTGTTTGCCGCATAAAATCGCCTCAATGAAAAACCTGAGTTGACGCATAATACTCGCTTTCATTAAATACGGGTCTTAAATCTTCTTTGCACATGAAGCCCAACGGGAAAGAAACAAGATGTGCCTTCACTGCCTGTAATCTCTCCATGGGATCAATTCCCTTGATATTTCCATCTCGATATGAATCTAGCTTCTCGGGGGCTATTCCTAAATCAATGGTAGTGTGGGCGTGTGGCCAATTTTCTCCTTCCAGTAGGCCATGCTTTGCCTGAGTGAAGCTCTGTAAATGCTAACTTGTTAGAAATTGGAGAAAGGTAAAAATATGGGAGGGCGAGGGCACTTGGATCATACCAGGAATGTATAAGATCGCTAGGAATACAAGAAAAGACCTCTTGGTAGATCACGGTGTTTGTCTGTACAAGTACATTCGTGTTGTTAGTTCCAAAGGGGAAATCCAAGCAACGGAAAAGTTCGATTCACTTTCAGCAAAATTCATGCAGTCATACATGATTTTTAAGCGGACAAAGACTCAGAAATAGAAATAACGCTAAAAGAAAACCCCCACATTCATGACAAGACCTCAAACATATGTATGCATGCATGTATGTACGTATGTATATCACGTCAGGACAACCCTCAACCCCCAAAAAGAAAACGAAAAACCACAACACAAGTGTGTTCTCTTCAATCAATATTCAAGATCTAAATAAATTTGACGTAAATATTTCCAGAGAGTAATGATTATGGAATGAACCTTAGCAGTCGCCATCCATTGGTCTTTGTAGGTTGAATCAACCACCGGGTCACTTATTTGGCTAATCTGGAAAGGAAGGGCAAAAAAGAAGAACGTGATTGTCAATCAAAACTTTGAAGGATGACTTTCTGTTCACTCTTTTATACATGATTTTCGAAGGGAAACAAAAAATAAACCTCTCCGGCATGAAGCCTAAGATGCTCAGACCATAGTGGGAGGCAGAGACTCGAGGCAAATTTTCCGGCCTTCCACGGCTTGCCTTCCGTACATGAATCAGTTAGTTCTTTGTCTTCGATAAGCACACAGATCTGAACAAGTTGACATATTTGTGGCGTCAACATGAAAGATACTCTAAAAAGGGATGAAATGCACGTCGAATAATAAACTACTAGGATCCATAAGCTGAAAAGGTCACCTCGGAATCCCTTGATCCGAGCAAACGTCTGTCGTTGATATTAGCCGATCCAATCAAGGTTGTGCAGTCATCAACAATCATGACCTTGCTACGCACATACACCTACACAAACAAGGCACACTTAAATGGATGTGACATTTGCATGTTGTGCAAGCTAAAATGTTAATACACCATGTAACTGATAATGCATTACCATCCCTTTGTAGTAGCATATAGAAGTCAATAAACAACAGCCGGGGCTACTTTCCAATTTCAACACCCCTCCGACAGTTGTGATACAAGCAACTTATTGCGCCAGTCTGACCACGATGAAAAGAGGAAAGCAGTTACGAGAACAAGAAAAAAAACATATGTCCCACGTGTCCACTGCCCCGCCCCCCACACCACGAAGCCGAATACTAAGGATCTGTTTGACACAGTTTTTTTTTTCAGTGGTCAGTTTTTAAAGAGCAGCTTAATTTTTTTTTTTAACAAAAATAAGTGGGTGTTTGATAACCCTTTTTTTTTTTAGTTTTTTTTTCGGTGTTTGGTAACCCTTTTTATTTTGACTTTTTTTTGTAGTGATTTGTGGTGGCGGTGGTCGACGGTGGTGGTGGCCCGCGGTGGTCGCGGCAGTCGCCGGCAGTGGCTGCCAGCGATGGTGGCCGGAGGTGGTTGCTGGCCGGTGGTGGTTGCCGGCGGTGGTTGCCAGTGGTGGTTGCTGGCGGCCGGAGGTGGCTATTGATAGTTGCTGTCTGGCGGCGGTGGCTCCCGGAGGTGGCTGCCGACGGTGGTGGCCGGAGGCGCCCACCGCTACCCGGTGGTGGCTGCCAGAGGCCGGAGGTGGTGGTGGCTGCCAGAGGTGGCCGCCCGATGGTGGTTGTCGGCTGCCGGAGGTGGTTGTTGGTGGTTGCTGTCTGGCGGCGGTGGGCGGTGGGCGGTGGCTGCGAAAGGTGGCTGCCGGCGGTGGTGACCTAAGGTGGCCTCTAGCCAGCGGTGGTGACCGGAGGTGGCCTCCGGCCAGGGGTTGTGGCCACCGCCTACCGCTGCCCGGTGGCGGCTGCCGGCGACTAGAGGTTGCTGTCGGTGGCTGCCGAGCAGCGTGGGCGGTGGCTGCCAGCGGTGGGTGCGTTGTGGTGGAGGTCTCAAAAAAAAATTTAAGTGGAAAAGAGCTTTTTCCTCTTTTTTTTTTACTCTACAATTTAAAAAGTGGGTTTTTAAATTAGAAAAAAAAAAAAAAAAGACTTACCAAACACCCCATTTTTTTTCTAATTTTTAAAACTGAAAAAAAAAGAGCAAAAAAAAATCCCGTCAAATGGCCCCTAAATCTTGAAGTTGTCCCGGCCATTTTGACCTAGTGTACTTGAAAAGAAATAAACACTGTGGAGTAAATGTTTATAACCCACGTTGATGGATCTAAAGTATTAAACTTGACAGTAATACCACAGACATACTGGTCGATCTAAATGGAAATATTCTCATAGACATATCCACAATTTTTTTCAATTCAAAATTTTCGGATCATCTAGGATCACAATACATTCAGTTACAAGAAGCCACAGAAGCTCACTGCACTGATTCGGTGTAGTCACGAGAATAATGAAACGTCAAAAGAACTTGTGGAAGCATTATATCTCATTAGATTTTTCTTTTCAAAGATTATAATATAAAAGTTCCCATGCAGTACCACTAGTCGTCAAAAAAGCAAGGGCAAAACATATATGGTGTAAAATTTGCCCCCTATGTGTGTATAGGGGGAGCAAGTTTGCAGAAAAGACAATGTCTCCATGTGGGTGCTCTCTGAATATCTTAAGTTCACAGAAATTAGCTTCTTGTTCTACATCCCTTGACCATCACCAAGCTTGTTAAACTGCACACATCTCACGTGATAATCAAGGCTCAGAAATAGCATGCCCTGGTTTCTTGAATGACTCATGCAATTCAGGCCACTCTGTCTTTCGGCTAATAGTATGCATCAGAGCTATAAGGCCTAATCGCGCTAGCAACTTGTTAACGCTAACAATGGATCACGACCCATATATATATATATATATATATATATATATATATATATATATATATAAGTTTCTCTATGTTTTTATGAGATATTGGAGGAAAGTTAAAATGAAGAGCAAACCTAAAGAGATCGATGGTAGGCCCTAATATATAACCTCATCTAACACCATAACTACTCATAGCGTCCCAATTCGTACCAACGGATACATTTTGACATCGACTCAATAATCTTCGGCATACATGCAACAACCATTATCAACCAAGATCACTTGTCGATCAAATTGCTACATAAGCCACAAATGTCGTGCCGAGGGTTATACCTCAAATATCCACTCATCGATCAAATTGCTATGTCACATCCACTGGACTTCCTTTGGAATGTAGCATGATTCCTCTTCTTACCCATTATCAACCAAGATCAATTTCGCTCTTTTGTATAGTGAAAAAGGCATAAGTAGTAATTTTTCCATACCAAACTAACATATCATCAGACATTGGCATTGACTGAAACGAAACCGTATCTCGTTCAGATATTCTATCAAACACCCTTTGACAAGATTCAAGAAAGCCATATCTCACATACAAAAAAATCAATAAGTCCTGTAAAACAATTCGGTCGAACTTTATATTTCCTCAACAGTTCAAGAATCTACATTCCCTCCATATTCCACCAAACATGCCTTTATAAAAAACTTATTGCCATGAATCCCCTTTACAATCATTTATTACTGAAAAAATTAAAAATATATTGAGTCATTTCCCCATGAGAGAAAGTTTGACAATTGCATTTCAGGAAAATGTGTCTATTGGATCTTAAGAAATATGCTGGGAGAGGAAAAGGTTACACTCAAACACTACTATGCATGACTTTTTGTAGTTTGTAAGCAAATCACTTGAAACTTCTTCTAGCTTGTAAGCAAATAACCTGGAACTTCATAACTTGTAAGAATAGAACTTAGCAACATTCTGACACTCTCTGTTAATTAAATGCGGACTTTGAGGGATAACCATCAATAATTGTTATGGGGAACCATGAAGTTTGATGTTCTTTTAATTTCATTACAAGTCACTTGACACAGGCAATATGCTTGTAAGAATAAAACTAATAACACGAATACTGTGAAAAAAAATCTAGCATCACGTATACGTACATATTATCACATTCTATAAAATTAAATTATAAAAATCATATCTTGTACCAAACAACTTAGACTATTTTCCCGAACCAACCAAACATCCCCCCCCCCCCCCCCCCCCGGCACCAAGCTAAACACTAAGTCTTGAAGTTGTCCCAGCCATTTTCATCGACTGCACATGAAGAGAAAATAATGACTGTATATAACTCACGCGGATGGATCCAAAGTATTAAACTTGAAAGTAATACCGTGGACATACTGGTTGATCTACATAAAAATATTCTTATAGACATAACCACAATTTTTTTCAATTTAAATTTTTGGGATGACCTGAGATCACAATATTCTCAGTTGCAAGATGCTAATATTATAATCAAACAAGCTCATTGCGCTAAGTTAGTTTATCACGAGAACAACGAAGAAGTCTGAAGAAGTTATGGACGCATCTTTCACTTGATTTTTTTTTTCTTCCAAAAATTGTCAAAGTTCGAACTAGTCGTCGCAAAAGTAACGACAGAACATGAATGGTGTAAAATTTGCCCACTTTGTGTATATAGGGGGAACAAATTTACAGAGAAGAGAATGTCTCAATTTGGTTGTTGTCTGAATATCTTAAGTTCACAGAAATTAGCCACTTGTTATACATCCCTCGACCATCAACAAGCTTGTTATACTGCACACATCTCACATGATAATCAAGGCTCAGAAACAGCTTGCCCTTTTTCTTGAATAACTCATGCAATTCAGCCCACACTATCTTTAAGCTAATAGCATGCACCACTGCTATAAAAACTTCTCCGCTGCTATAAAAACTTCTATCTGTTTTGACTATTTCATCAGGCCTCTAACATTGCCCTGTTATATTTTATTAAAAGTTTTTCTATGTTTTTATGAGATATTGGAGGAGAGTTAAAATGAAAATTAAACCTAAAGAGATCAATGGTAGGCCCTCACGTATAACAGCATCTAACACCGTAGCTACTCATAGCGTCCTAATTTGTAGTGACAAATAAATTTTGACACTTAGTCAATGATCTTCAACTGACATGCAACAACCATTCATCTGTCTCTAAGATACAGTCAAAGTCCCATAGAAATAAAGCAGTTATAAAGCAACTAAAAAGGTGAAAATGTGATTTGAATGACCTTCGATTTCCTGAATAAGACAAGATGCTTAAGCTTTCTCGGTAAAAGGTGGTCCATCTGAACTATAAGATGCAGTTGCTCGTAAGATTCTCCCTTTTGCAAAAATTAAAGTATGTTAGTTTATCTTCTTGGGAAAGAGCTATATAAGCCACTAATGTCGTGATGAAGGTTATACCTCATATATCCACTCCTCGATCAATTTGCTATGTCACATCCACTGGACTTCCTTTGGAATGTAGCATGACCCTTCTTCTTGCCGATTAATGATCAAGATCAATTTCACTTTCTTGTAAAGTGAAAAAGGTTTTTCCATCTACAAGTAACATACCATCAGACACTGACTGAAACGAAATGAATCTCCTTCAGGTATTTCATCAAACACCTTCCAAGAAGGTTGAAGGCACCCATATCTCATATACAAACAAATCAAAAAATCCTATAAAACAGATTAGGTCAAACTTCATATTTCCTCATCAATCCATGAAACTACATTCCCTTCCATAACCAACTCCATTCGCAAAACGTACCCTTGAAATCAAGTTTACACGGGAATCCCATGCTGAGAGAGGAAAATGTAACACTTAAATGCTAATGTGCATGACTTCTTGGAGTTTGTAAGCAAATAACCTGAAACGTCTTGTAGTTTGTAAGCAAACAACTTGAAACTTCAAAACTTGTATGAGTGGAAGTTTGCTATGTTCTGACCATCTCTATTGATAAAATGCGGTGTCTAGTTGCCACGAGTCGACCTTTGAGAGGTGACCATCAATAATTTATATGGCGAACTGTGAAGTTTGATTTTCTTCTCATTTCATTATACAAAAAGCATAATGTAACTACCATTATCAGACCTTCAAATACCCTTTGAATGAATAACGTCCTTCAAATATTTAAGTGATTTCCATAACACCTTCGGATGCCATTTAACTCTAAAAACATTTGTCAATCTTTGTGAAAGGATCAAAGTTTGGAAGCAAGAAGTTGGAGTATCATGCGCTTCTAGCATGATAATTAATTTCTCGAAGACTAGTTTACGATCATATTAGACCGTCACATATAGCTTCTGTACTCTGAGACCAAGTCCAAAGTGATCAATGTTACTACTGAATTCTTGCTTCTGTATGGGAACATTTGCTGCATGTTAAGCATGATAACATTGTTGGGCCTATTCTCTAGCAGCTTAAGGTTTTAGAGTAGATGGTAATTTAACATGGTATCAGAACTCTGGTTTGGTAATTATGGTCTTGGGTTCAATTCGTTCCACCTGCATAGTTGGTCCCCCCTTATTATAGTGCAATTTGCACTATATTTAGTTTTACACTTGGTGATGGTGTACCTTGATATGTCTCTCCACGTGCTTTTAGAGTAGATAGTAACTTAACTAGAGCAAATGGTAACTTAACACTTTAGAGATGCCTCGAATCCAACTTAACACTATAGAGATGCCTCGGATCCCTCCTCACATTGAATTCCAAAGTCTGAAGCCTTGTCATTGAAGGGTCAATGCTATTTATGTTCGAAAAGAGAAGGCTCCACACCTAGCCCTTTGTTAATGAAACATTTTTGAGTGATGTAACCAATGTTAGGGTGGCAAAACAAGATGAACCTCAATGTGTTTCATTAACCCCTTGGAATGCCATTTAAGATAGGTGTTTCCTAATATAGCCACTTCATTTCGCTCTTAAATCCAAGATGTTTCATCAGCAACTTGTCTCATCGAAATGGCCAACCAGCACAAAACTCCTTGTGGTTGCGCTTGGAATTATTCAGATTTATTAAACCAACTAAATCTTGTAGAGGTGCAAGCATAGAGTTATTTAGTTCCATAGCGAATAAATGTGAAAAGAAGTATAAAATCTATATTTGGCTGGACCAAATCCTATTAGCTTAATTTTTAAGTCGAGTTGGGCTTATCCGGTACATGTGGGCTCGTTAGTATTGGACACTTGACTCCTTGTTATCTCTCCCTAACAAATTAATTTCATTTATCTATCTATTTATCTATACCAGAGGTAATGCACGTACGTTGCACGCGAATATTAATATTGATTATTATTTAAAATGAAAATGACGTTGCATTTGCTTTGTTCATCCAGAACAATTTGGATTTTGTTGTTCTTATAAATTAGTGAAGGAGCAAGAATGATATATTACGTAAATGATTAGATACAACTTTAGTTTTGTAACCAGCTTTGATCCCGTGCGTTGCACACGGAGCACTGTGTAAAAATTATTTGACTACTTGAATGGATTTTGTAATACAACTGTGTTATGAATTATTATATATAAAAAAATATACGAAAAAGGAACGTGAATTTCTTCGAATATCAAAATTATAAGCGAGATCTAAAAAGTATTTTTTGTGCAATAAGACGTTAGATGATTATAAGCAATACTTTTGAAGTGTACCTATGTTGTGATATATCAGTAATAAAAAAAATGAAATTTAGTACCCTTTTATTAGAAAGAAAGTCGTGAAATATTATACATGGGATAAAGAAAACAGTTAATACTTGAACACAGGGAAAAATAAAATAAACAAATTTGGTAACAAATGAGAAGCTTAAAGAAGTAATATAAAAATTAAAAAAATACAAATTTAGGTGTATCTTGGTTTAGGTTTATCTTGGCCCATTTTTTCTATGTAAAGATATTGTGGATAACATAAGATTATTAAATTCTATAACAGCTAAGAAATGGACTGAAACTTTTTTTTTTGAATCAATGTTGGCGTCCAACTTTCTAAAACTTTCAATTTCCAAGCCAAAAACGCTTGATGTGGAGAGTGGGTTCATAATGTTGAATAAAAGAGATGATAGGATTGATGAGACAATTATAACATATATTTATAATATTACAATTAATTAATTTTTAGAGATTCAGGGAGAGATCGATTATGGGAGATTAATGGAAAAGATGATGATGGTAAGATTTTCAAATTTAAAAGAAAAATCAATTAAGGCTAATGTGTGTAAATGAATGTCATCAATCACTCATTTGAAATGACTAAATTTTAGGGATATAAATTTAGAAGTAAATCTATTAGAGTAAAATTTTTAATCCACATGGCAAAAAAAGAAAGTGTCCACGTAGGCGGTGACATGGATACATTCTCTCAGCTTCGATTTTCATATATATATATATATATATATATATATATATATATATATATATAATTAGATTTGTAATCAATACCATTAATGAGAATTTGTTATTAGTCTTTGTCTCTACATATGATTTTTTTTGGCCAAAAAAGCCTTTAAAATATAACATTCTTGTCTTTGACTACATTTGCTAAAGTTTTTACAAAAAACTACCTTTGGTAAACTTATTTTTAAAAACATCTATGTTATGCAACAAAGAATTTAAAAGCCTCATAATTTAATACCTAATAAGTGCAAACAACAGAGAACAAAGATATATACTTACTCAGGCACAAGCTAAGCACAATGTTATGAAGTGGGTATTTATCACTTAAGAGGAGTTCTATACAAACTGAAACTGATGCGAATTTAGCAATATAGACAACTCTATCAATTACAAGCATTATCAGTTTTAGTTCATACCAAACCAGTCAGCTTTTCTAAGAACTGTCTCGCAAGTAAGCTTCATGTATGATATGTCGTCAAATGAGCAAAATTTCAAAATTATTCTTGTACATCACCTTGGGCATTAGATCGTCCTCTTCTTCTTAATTTTTTCGTTATATCTAAAAGTTAATGAACACTAATTTAAGTATATGTTTTTTACATTTATGGTTGTGCCTTTTTCGGTAGGGTAGAAGTATGACTTTGATTAACATTAAGGACATATCCAAGTTACAATGTAATGAGTTTCATCCATATATATAACGATCTCTACCTTTATGTCATTTATTTATTTTTGGTGCTATGTATGCATGTAGGTATATGGTATACTTATAGATACTATATACTCGGAATTCTATTCGCTTTAAAAGAAAATAAACTCGTAGGTGCATTAGATAAGGGACGACTAAATTAGGCAAAGAAATAGAGGAGTGAGGACGTCAAAAGACTTAAAAATGAACATTTGTCTTTTGGTAGTAATATACAAAGTACTTGATGTTATTGCAATAAGAAGCATAGACGAAGGGTTACGTAGAATAGCCGTTGATTAAACAAAAAAATGAAACATCTCATTAACCTTAAATTGCCAATAAATGTAGGAAGTCAAAAGACTTAAAAATGAACATTTGCCTTTTGCTTTTAATACAAAAAGTACTGATGTTATTGCAGTGAGAGGCATATACGAAGTATTGCATAGAGTAACCATAGGCTAAACAAAGAAATAGAATCATTCGTTGATCTTATATGGTCAATGAATGTGTTACAGATATGATAGAGCTATTGTTGTGTTACCATACAGATCAAGAATAAATGGGACTTGAGGGACACTTTGTATACACTTAAGGGTGCTTAAGTTCGATGAATTAGACCATGGTATTGATATAGATCCCAAAACGTCGAGCTCGGCCACCATTATCACCAACTGAGCATGAGATTCTGGCGATTTCAGTTCGCACCACTACTTTTAATAGCAAGAGGGAAAAAGGCCCATAGTTCCAAAATGATAGCACCCAATATGAACCTATGTCTAAGCGCCTAAAATCCTGTGTGTCGATTCCTCAAACGAAAAAGTTTCCATCACCTGTAAAATCCCAACACCTCAGCAATGACTTTTCACTACCAACTCTAAAGTTTGACAACATGGGTGCTTCTCCTCTTGCAGATGACCTTGTTGTACCCCTCTCAAAACTGTTCTCCTTTAAAAGGAAGAGGACAAGCAGCCCCACTATCATCTGTCCTTGTCCTGAGAAGAGGTCTACTCGAATTCGAAGAATCAAGCGCTCTAATACTACGAGAAGCCTTTTGGTTAGTACTGCTGGTGAACAAAAAGTGACACTCACAAGGGTCAAAAAAAAAGTTGTGAAGAACGTCTCCCACTCCGAAATCTCTACACGACGCTGTTGGTTAAACCTTTAGGGTCTTTCTAACGTAGGTTTAATTAGTTTCTTCTATTTTTTTCATCTATGGCCAACGGTGAGGTCATGGTAAAAATGCCTCGAAACTTTTAACAGAGGGGCATACTCTCACGCTATAGGGAAACATTAGGTCTCATCTGACGTACTTTTTATGAACATCTCTATACACATTTTCCTATCATTATAAATAAAAGACGTTTCGGAAAAGAAATCCCTGCCTTATGTTTCCAGATTGTTGATATGTGGTCAGAGGTCATCTCTCTGATTACTACATTATCTTTCTATTACAGAAGTGGCGAGTAATACATGTCGAGCCAGTCTCTCCATCTAGAGAGACTTCACCATTTGCTTCGCATGGAGATGCCATACCCGAAAGCACATTACCACTAGATCAGCCACCATTGAAATTGTAGCTAGAGTGGCAACCCGTGGCAATGTGGTACCTTCACCTGTTTATCCACAAGTTGGATCTTCTGCTAGTAGTGTTGGTTACGGTCACAATTCTCTTATACTAACTTTAAAATTTTCTTAGTGCTATATAAGTAATTTTGTGTTTACAGATAGTACTTGAAACAAAAAAAAAAAAAACACGAGGAGATTTTTTTGACAACCGTGCCTATATGTCTAAGAAATTTTTTTTTCTATTAGTCCTATCATGTAAGTAAGCTGCATTTTGTGTAATAAACCTCCTTTTTTGGGTCTTACATACTTTATCAATGTGAGACAAATAGCAGACATAAATGGAAATGACGCAGTCTGAAAACCCAAATCTTGGTCCAGCGTGTTTTGTACTAAAACTCATAGGTGTATGAGTTTTATCTATGAAACGATGACTTTTCATTTTTGTTGAGTTGTTATACACTCTTTATCGTTAAATGTGGGAAAAATGTACATGCTATGGAAGGAAAGTCCGGCAGAAAGGACACCACAATGTTAGATAAATTGAATTCATCGGTAGACAAATAGCTTATACCGGCATACCTATTCGTCAGTGTATGCGTATTTTTAGAGATTTAATTGTTGCACTACAAATAATCTAAGATGAACGAGAAATATGCTCAATCTATCGAACCATGCATGCAAAACTTGTTTAAGTCCATAAAGGCACGCTTCAAACGACAAACATGAAAAGGGAAATTCTATTCGTTAAAACATGGTGGTTGCTCCAATTAGATTGTGATGGAAAGGTAGTCATGAAGGATTGCATTTTTCACATCAAGTTGCTGAATTTTCTAACAACAAATAGTGGTAACCGTAAGAATGGTGCAAATACTTCTAGGTTTGACGATGGGGAAAATGTTTCTAAAAAGTCCACTCCTTCAATCGGATTAAATCCCTTCAACGACTTGGGCATTTAGCCTCTCAGCACTCGCATCTAGCTGCAATTTGGCTTTGAAAACACATTTAGTACCAATAATATTCATATCACGAGTTCGAGGAACAAGATCCCGTGTTCGGTTATCATGAAGAGCACTAATTAATAGCTTTCTAGCCTGAGTGCTTTAATGCAGATTTCTACGCCTTTGGTTCAATAAGAACTTGTGCTGATGATTGCAAAATATGTAGGCTGGCATACCTCAGATTAGGTTTAACAATTCCATGCTGCCATCGTGTTACCATAGATCAAGAAGGCATAATTTGCACTATAGCATGCATTGATTAGGAGATTATAAACATCTTTGATTGCAGTGGATGAAGAGGTGCTACTATCACTTAGCAGGGTGGCAGGTTCGCCATCTAAAGAAGGTGAAGCGTTCTGAATTGCATGAACATATTGCTTTCCATTAGATGAAAGAGGTTGAATGCAGGTTCCCTTATCTCTGGCACGCATATTATTCTGTCTTCATTTGGGTCCTCGAAGTAGGCTGAAGGTGCTAATCTCCAATAGGATATTGCAGTTCAATAGTACCATGTGTTGCAAAACATGTTGCCTGCATTCAAATGAGCACAACCAATATCACCCCTTATCAGTTTTATGTGTGAGATTGCAGGCTTCATGACTATGGAGAAGTGGAACAATATCATTATAAGATAAGACATGTGGTTTGAGCATTTTAGTTACAAAATTAAGGTCTTATGCCTCACCGAGCGAACGTGACGAGGGAATCACATGAACAGGTGGAGGAGTTTGTCACGTCTCGAGTTCATGACAGCAGATTTTCTAATGCAGGCGCCAACTAAAATGCAATGCATGCGATGATTGGGCGAATTCGAAGCTACATGGAGTGCTTGTGAATCAAAAGGAGTCCAACAATGTGTAGAAATGTATAGAATGATAGAGTGTTCTGGAGTGTTCTAGAAATAGGTTATCTTGTATATAATGTTAGGGAACATTAAAGAACACTCCGGAAGCATGTTTGTAGACGTAGGATCAAGTATATCTAGGCCATCCACTTAAGAGGTGGACTAGTATAAATAAGAAGTAGGTCATTTGCACATAAAATCCAAGAGTTCATCCAACAGTGTGGGAGAACCTTATGATCCTACAGTGTTAGTGAGTAATTGTAGAGATCAAGCCATCTTGTAAAACCTTCTTCTTGTAATAAAATCCTCTTCAAGCCAACTTTGCCTTGTGTGTGTGAATGTGAGGTCAGGGAGACTAGTGGGCTACGCACCAAAGGAGAAGGCAACAAGTGTTGGTGAGTTGCTTGCCGAGTGATAGGCAAGCTTGGGGAGGGGGGGTGTTAAGAAGCTGACTTAGGCAACCATCGAGTTTGCTTGTCCAAGTGCCGCACGGTCTTGTACGAGTTTCGAGCCCATGACTCTCCAGCCGGTGATAAGTACATGGGGTATTCATGTGTATTGATAGCAGGATAGCTTTTTGACTACCAACACATGAGGCAAACCTATAAGTAATCATCTTTTGCATGAGGTGCTCTAGGCAGGTTTTCATTGATAACTGCATAAAATCATTTGAAGTTATCTCGGTACCAACTGAGGTAGCTACTCCAAAATTTATTAGCTTTGTAATCTTTGCCTGAATATCAATGCTTAAGTTAGAGGTATATCGTTGATGTATACATGATTAAGAGGTATGATTGTACTAACCTCAGTAAGCATGGCGTTGTCGGGCTTTAGATCAACAAAAAATACCCATGCTTGTATATGTGAGTCAGTGCTTCTGCAGTTTGCTCAAGAATCTGTAGCGTTTCCGCCCACTTCATGGCTGTAAGATTAGGAATGTCACTAGATTGTTTACCTTTTAGGTACTAAGTAGGGTTTGGACAAGCATACAGGAGCATGAAAATAGAACCCCCCTACACATTCAAAATCATGCTGACATGGTTTCACAAAAAAGCTTCCCTTCCTACTGCAGGAAAAAACAAAAGGCCCATACTCTTACATCATAATGAATATTAAAATTGTCAATTGATTTGGTGGTTGAGTTTGCTTTTAATTTCAATAGAACGCGAACTGTGTCTTTGTAAGTTTATTTCTAATTTTGATGTATTGCAAAAAGTATTGCTTTGGATGCTTCTCAATCATTTGGTCTGCTGGTTGCGTTGCTGCTTAGATAATTCATTCCATGTAGGTTTATTTCCAGTTTCTATATATTGCGAAAAATATTGCTTTGGATGCTTATCAATCATTTGGTCTATTCGGTGTGGTGTTACTTAAATAATTCCGGGAATTCGACCCACCCACCCGCCTAACCACCCACATCACCTTGCACAACCAACACCAATGCCATTGGTGAAAACCAAAATCTACAGGTTTTCACCATCCATGCAAACTTTTAAGCCCAGAACCCACTTTTTTTCCCTCTAATTTTCAAAAAAATTGTTACGAAAGGATTTCAGAGGCATCAAAATTTCAAATGCATTGACTGGTCTAATTGATTAATTCAAGAAAATTACTCTCACTTGAATTCCTACAGACTTCTTGAAAGCGTCTTCCATGACTTTACAACTTTTAGTGACCAAAGTGAAATCTTTTTGAGGGCACGACAAAAAATTAACCTCCAATGACAAAAGATGGCAAAAAGAATGAGAAAGATGGAGTATGTTATATTAAAATGTGCATTAAAAAAAATTTAATAGTAGTACATGGATGTGTTTTATGAGCAATAGTACTCGGTTCTCTTCAATTTTAGGAGCCCTTGATGGTATGGCAATGCTTGGAATGGAAGGTTGAGGATTGCTTCAAATAGCTGTGGTGGAGGAACATATGTGTTAACGATCCAAAGGTATTAGCAAGAGGTGGTAGAATGATGATGATTTTTTTATTTCTTTTATTTTTTTTTTCACTTAGAAAATGACATTACTGCAAGTGGCGTATAAGTGATAATGGCTGTCGAGTTGTTGATATGGCAATGTGGTGGTTGTGGGACTTCGGTAGTGGTGGAAAATGAAACACATTGACGATACCAAGTTACCGGCATGGGGATGGAAAATGATGAATATCTCACTAATATTGATGATAAGAAACAATACTACTGCTTTATGGCTATGTGGAGGAACAGGTACGTTAGCGATCCAAAGGAACTAGCAGGGGGGGGGGGGGGGGGGTAATTGCACTACAAAGAAATGAAAATATCGTAGACGTGCAGAGTAGTGCAGTGGCTTTGGAGAAGCTGATATGACAATAGTGGTGGTTGTGGGACATGACCGCCGGTGGAGGAAGAAATGCGACCAGGGTGGTGGGAGACGGGAATGGTTATGATCTCACATCTATTGGGATTGCAATGTTATCTATGGGCTGAATGTTAGATTAATAGCCTTAAATAAACTTTGAGAGTCGTTGGTCAATTATTGACCTTCTATTTGTTATAGTAGTGGTCGAATTTGGATTTTGATCATCATTTGCCCTGCTATTACTATAATACTACCACCATAGTACTACAATTTCCTTTACCATGATCACCATTACTATCACCGACCATCACTTTTGCCACTTGAGTCGCCACCACTAGTACCATATTAGTATTATTAAGGCCACCACCACTGCCACCATATTGCTGCCGAGAAGCTTCCACTTTCTGTTGCCAAAAGAGCAGCTCAAACACAACCACCACCATTAGCACTACAATACCTACCATTCACATTTCCATCATTATTGCCACCTCTATGGTCACCATCACCCACCAACTCCAGCCTCTTACTAGCATTGTTACCATAACAATAACCATAGACCACCCACATTACCACCACCACCACATTGGTACAATCTATAGAGTCTACTAATTTAAGTAAAAGTTGTCTAAAATCTCATTTACCTTTCCATTTTCTTCTTCAAACTCATTCTCAACTTGTTAGAACTTATTCACCAATCATTTCCAGCTCCCAGTTGTAATTTAAGTTTGAAAAGCTTTTGGTTCTATACTGACTATTACATGTTAGACTTGGGACTAAAAACTTAAGTTAAAGCTTACGATAAAATTATAACCCCTTTCAAGTTACCTTGAGCAGTTTCAAATATGCAATTACTCCTCCCACTTAAATTTTCTTGGAATTTCTAGGCTTTCTTCCATTATTCTTTGAAGATGCCATAATTTATGCAATTCAAACATACACCAATAATTTAATGAGGACACATGATGCACAAAGTACATTTACTAAATATTTTCCTCACACATAACACCCTTATATAAAATTTTTTAAGGAGAAAAGGTCCTACGTATTCCATGAAATTTAAAACATCAGTACAATACTAAGCTATACATGCACCTTACAAACAATAATTTAACAAGCTTAAAAAACACAAGTCATTTCTAGAGAAACACGAAAACTTCTTTATACACTCAGTAAGCACACACCGGAGTCCGCATTAGTCTTCATTATTATTGGCTAATGTTGTTTATAAAAATTATATATCAAAATGTACTGTGTATACCCTTATTTGCACCTCCTAACTTATTGTAGGCAATATTCGTGACTCGGTGCAGCCCAAAGATGGTTTTTGATTTGATGGATTAGCTAAAAATAAATGCTCCCAAAACTTCCACCATTTCTCAAATGGGTTTTCAATTGTTTTTCAATTTGTCTTAGTCGATGTTGCCAAGGACTTTCATACTTGGCCTTATTGAAAGATTTGGCCCCTCCACGTGCAAGATGTGCACTAACAAGTCTGAAATGCTACTTGTAAATGTCAGCGATGTTGGGCAAATGAGTTCCTACATGCATTGACGATGATGTCTTGCATCTCATTCGATGTCGTTTTTCTCGAATGAAGGTAAATGCCTTGGGCTTGTACCTGACTAGTGTTGACGTCATTAATGAGGAATTTTTTTAGGACTTTTTGTTGTTTTTGTTGAGTATGTTCCTTTGTCCCACACTTAACAAGGCATCAGTTGACATATTTCCTGCGATATCTATCGTATGAAAAGCTGCACAACACAATTGGTCGCAGCTTGTCCTTGATTGGTTGGGGCAGATGTAAAAGTGGTATGAGCGGCTGTGTTGCATTCTTGATGGCACGCGAAAAGTTTCAGATGACCTTTCTAATTTTAAGCGATGCTAAATACTGCGCTGATCCCTATTGACGTTTCCCATGTTGTGTTTTACTTCCATAAAGCTCCATCCAGCAGTGTCGACATCGTGGAGATTCAAACTCCTCTTTTGGTAGCTTGGACATCATGCCATATAAAAAGATGCATTGAACTAGAGAATATTAGACAAAAGGCAATGAATATCCCCTCGCCCCTGCTAACACTTCTTTCACGATTCCAGTTTGTTGTCTAGCGATTACATGGATCGAAGTTATTTGTTGGTTTTTTGTGTTCACTCTCAAATTTTTGTTTTCGTATCATCTAAAATTGAATCATTTCTAGTGGGTTCGCAAGATTGCTGAGATTATGCCTCATTTTGCCTGCACTTAATACATTCCTACTTGTGAACAAGGTATTTCAGGCTTCTACAGAGACACCATTACCTTCAGCTCATTGTGGCCCAAAACGTCGAGCTCGGGCACCATTATCAGCAATTGAGCATGAGATTCTGGCAGTTTCTGTGTAAATTCCTCAAACAAAAATGTTTCCATCACCTGTAAAATCCAACACCTCAGTAATGACTATTCACCACCAACTCTAAAGTTTGACAACATGGGTGCTTCTCCTCCGGCAGATCATGACCTTGTTGTACCCCTCTCAAAACTGTTCTCCTTTAAAAGGAAGAGGACAAGCAGCCCCACTATCATCTGTCCTTGTCCTAAGAAGAGATCTGCTCCGATTCGAAGAATCAAGTGCTTTAATACAACGAGGAGCCTTTTGGTTAGTATTGCTGGTGAACAAAAAGTGACGCTCACAAGGGTTGAAAAGAAAGCTGTGAAGAACGTCTTCCACTCTAAAATCTCTACACGGCGCGGTTGGTTAAACCATTAGGGTCTTTCTAACGTAGGTTTAATTAGTTTCTTCGATTTTTTTTAGCTATGGTCAACGGTGAGGTCGTGGTGAAGATGCCTTTTTAACGGAGGGGCATACTCTCACGCTATAGGGAAACATTAGGTCTCATCTGACGTACTTTTTATGAACATCTCTATATACATTTTCCAATCATTATAAATAAAAGACGTTTCGGAAAAGTATTCCCTGCCTTATGTTTCCAGATTGTTGATACGTGGTCAGAGGTCATCTCTCTGATTACTGCATTATCTTTCTATTATAGAAGTGGCGAATTACATGTCCAGCCAGTCTCTCCATCTAGAGAGACTTCACCATTTGCTTCACATGGAGATGCCACACCCGAAAGCACCATTACCACTAGATCAGCCACCAGGGGCGGAACTACATATGTACGAGGGGGGGCTATAGCACCCCCTCAGATTTTGAGAAAAATAAAATAAATTATATATAGTGTTTTTTTTTTTCATTCACGATTCTCTCTCTCTCTCTCTCTCTCCTCCTCTCGACTTTCACAGTCTCACTCAGATCCCGACTTCCAGTCGTCGCCAACTCGCCGTCGACGGTTGAACTCTCACCGGAGTCACCTCCCACTCTCTCAGTCACCGCGGCACCACCCACGGCCACGGGCCACCGGTCATCGGCTATTCGGCTCATCGCCTCATCGGTGACACCGGACGCCGGTCACCGTCAAGGTCTCAACGTTCGCCCCTGCTCTCACGAAGTCAGGACAGCCTCACGGCGCGAAGGCCCTCCCCAGTCCGGCAGTCCCCACCCCAACTCCGGCCAGATCTAGCTTAGATCTACGAGCCGGCGGACGGACCGAGGAAGTGACGAACCTCACCGGTCGGCGGTCACGGTGCCTGAAATAGTGATATTCAAGCAGATCTGACTCCTGAGCGGCTGAGCCTCAGTCACCGTTGGTCACGGCGAAGAACCCACCGCCAGCGACGTTGCGACAACGACGCCGTTCTGATTTCTAAGGACTGAGGTCAGCGTGCATTTTGAACAATTTCTTTTGCTATTGAGAATTGATTATTTGATTAATAATTTTAGGTTGTTAGTTATAAATTTGATAATTTAGATTATTAATTGATGCTTTATGGCTGTTAATCTTGCATTGAGCATTTGAGATTTGAGATTGTTGATGGAGGATTGGACCCAATTGGATTTTTATCCCATTTGATAAGTGTTGGTGATGAAGATTGAAGAGAAAAAGAGGTATAAAATGTTTCCAACATAAGTTGAAAGATGGATCTCAAAAAAAAAAACTTGGGACGAGAAGTCTTACCAAAACCCAAATAAGAATTTGTAAGCAGGACCAAATGAGGATTATTTATTCTTCATCTTCCTCTAACAATAAGGGACCATAGCACATTGCACATCTTGTTGCTGAGATGTCATTGAAATAGGTGCACTGATCACATGCCCAGCCATTTAATTTGTCTTCGCTTTGGGGCCAAAAACCAACCTCGTCTCATTTTCTTTTTTTTTTAGGAAGAACTTACATCCGATAGATCATTTTGTAATGCTGTAACCAACTTCTCAAAGTGGTTCCGAGTCACAGAAGTCAGATGGACTAGTTTCCTCTGAAAATCAGCATAACCGACTATGTCAGTAGCTGAAATTTTCTCCATGAGATTAGCTTGTACTTCCCCCTCTGCGCATTCATGAAGCTTTTCTAAAGCAGCTTCAGCTTGACGTTGCAAGAACTCAAATAGTTCTTTCTTGGCAGGTTCGTCTGTGGGTAGGTAGTATCCATAAGCATATGTCCACGTGAGAACCTACCTACATTCAACTATCTGCAGCCACGCTTCTACAAGATATTCCAACTCTATCTCAAGTTTTCCCAAATTTTTGCTAATTTCCTTGATTTTGGTAGTTCGCATCTGATGCAAATCCGCTGCTGCTTTTTTTGTTGATGTTAGGTTGGCCTCCCAACGTTCAAAATAATGCGTGTATCTGTCCAAAAACTCCTTGGCTCTTTCTCTCCTCATCGTGGTTTCGTCCTTGTACACTCCCTCCTTGTAACCATTGCACCAAAAAGAGCTATTATGGTTTTGCCAAGAACCAAGACATATCCAGCAAAACTGATGCAAGCACAGAGGCCCGCACGTCATGTGATTGCAACCCTTATTTTTCTCAATGTTTAGCTTGCACTTAGGACAAGGCTTCAAATTTCCAAGAATCCAGTTCATGTTCTCAGACTCGTCGCTGTTTTTCCTTATCCACTTGGCCCTAGTATCGCAGTCCACAGGACGATGGACTTCCTCAGTACAATTCCAACAAAATCTATGTAAGCACAAGCGATTTACGTCATAAACTTCACTGCCAACTTCGTATTCAACAGCAAAGTCGCAGCCTGGTGCAGGACACCATTTCACATTTTTGCTGTCTTCGACGTAAGACCTAACAATGTTATTAACATTGTTAGATGCTTTTTAGTATGTTTTGTGTATTATCGAAAAGTACACTTTGTTTTTTGTGTGCTATTTTACTTATAAAAATATTTATCTCCTTCGATATATTTTTAGCCCCCCCGGGATGAAATCCTAGTTCCACCACTGTCAGCCACCATTGAAATTGTAGCTAGAGTGGCAAACACTGGCAATTTGGTACCTTCACCTGTTTGTCCACAAGTTGGATCTCCAGCTAGTAATGTTGGTTACAATCAAAATTCTTTTGTACTAACTTTAAAATTTTCTTAGTGCTATATAAGTAATTTTGTGTTGTTACATATAGTGCTTGAAACACAAAAAGAACGCGAACGAAGAGATTTTTTTTGACAACTGTGCCTATATCTCTAAAAATAAAAATTGCGGTTAGTCCTATCATGTAAGTAAGCTGCATTTTGTGTAATACAGTTCCTTTTTTGGTCTTACATACTTTATCAATGTGAGACAAATTGCAGACAGAAATGGAAATGATGCAGTCTGAAAACCCAAAGCTTGATCCTGCATGTTTCGTACTAAAACTCATAGGTGTATGAGTTTTATCTAGGAAACGATGATTTTTCATTTTTGTTGAGTTGTTATACACTCTTTATCGTTAAATGCGGGAAGAATGTACATGCTATGGAAGGAAAGTCTGGCAGAAAGGACACTACAATGTTGAATAAATTGAATTCGTCAGTAGACAAATAGCTTATACCGGCATACCTATTTGTCAGTGATGCATATTTTTAGAGATTGAATTGCTGCACTACAAAAAATATAAGATGAACTAGAATATGCTCAATCTAACGAACCGTGCACACAAAACTTGTTTAAGTCCATAAAGGCACGCTTTCAACGGCAACATGAAAAGGAAAATTTTGTTCGTGCATGGCGGTTGCCCCAATTAGACTGCGGTGGAAAGGTAGTCATGAAGGACTGCATTTTTCACATCAAGTTGCTGATTTTTCTAACACCAAATAGTGGTAACTGTAAGAATGGTGCAAATACTTCTAGGTTTGACGATGGGGAAAATGTTTCTAAAAAGTCCACTACTTCAATCTGATTAAATCCTTCAACGACTTGGGCTTTTAGCCTCTCAACACTCCCATCTAACTACAATTTGGCTTTGAAAACCCATTTGGTACCAATAATAATCATATCAAGAGTTCGAGGAACAAGATCCCATGTTTGGTTATCATGAAGAGAACTAATTAAGAGCTTTCTAGCCCGAGTGCTTTAATGCAGATTTGTACACCTTTGGTTCAATAAGAACTGTACTGATGATTGCAAAATATGTACGCTGGCATACCTCGGATTGGGTTTAAAAATTCCATGCTGCCATCGTGTTATAGCATGCGTTGATTAGGAGAATTATAAACATCTTGGATTGCAGTGGATGAATAGGTGCTACTATCACTTAGCTGGGTGGAAGGTTCTCCATCTAAAGAAGGTGAAGCATTCGGAATTGCATGAACATATTGCTTTCCATTAAATGAAAGAGGTTGAATTCCACATGCCCTTCTCTTTGGCATGACATATTCTTCTGTATTCATTTGGGTCCTTAAAGTAGGCTCAAGGTGCTAATCTCCAACAGGATATTGATGTGCAATAGTATCATGTGTTGCAAAACATGTTGCCTGCACTAAAATAAGCACGACCAATACCACCCCTCATATTAGCATTTATTACCTTGAACAAGTTCTTTGCCTTTGGAACTGAACTTGCTGAATGTATTCGTATTTCTCTTGTTTGCATCTCCATTTATCTTTGCCCGTAAGCCAGTTAAGGTGCACCAAATTATTCAGTTTTATGAGTGAGATTGCAGGCTTCATGACTATGGAGAAGTGGAACAATATCATTATAAGATAGGACATGTGGTTTGTGCATTTTTGTTACAAAATGAAGGTCTTATGCCTCACCGAACGAGCGTGACGAGAGAGTCACGTGAATAGGTGGGGGAGTTTGTCGCGTCTCAAGTTCATGACATCGGATTTTCTAATGCAGGCACCGACTAGACTGTAATGCAAGCGATGATTGGGTGACTCTAAAGCTACATGGAGTGCTTATGTGTCTAAAGGAGTCCTGAAATGTGTAAAAATGTATAGAATGGTAGAGAGTGTTTTGGAGTGTTCTAGAAATAGGTTATCATGTATATAATGTTAGGGAACATTATAGAACACTCCGAAAGCATGTTTGTAGCCATAGGATCAAGTATATCTAGGCCATCCACTTACGAGGTGGACTAGCTTAAATAAGTAGTAGGTCATTTGTACATAAAATCCAAGAGTTCATCCAAGAATGAGGGAGAACCTTATGATCCTACAGTGCTAGCGAGTAATTGTAGAGATCAAGTCATCTTGTAAAACCTTTTTCTTATAATAAAATCCTCTTCAAGCCAACTTTGCCTTGTGTGTGTGAATGTGAGGTCAGGGAGACTAGTGGGCTACACACCAAAGGAGGAGGCGACGAGTGTTGGTGACTTAGGCAACCATCGAGTTTGCTTGTCCAAGTGCCGCACGGTCTTGTGCGAGTTTCGGGCCCATGACTCTCCAGTCGGTGATAAGTACATGGGGTATTAATGTGTATTGATAGCAGAATAGCTTTTTGACTACCTAAACACGGGACAAACCTATAAGTAATCATCTTTTGCATGAGGTGCTCTAGGCAGGTTTTCAGTGATGACTGCATAAAATCATTTGAAGTCATCTCGGTACCAACTGAGGTAGCTGCTCCAAAATTTATTAGCTTTGCAATCTTTGCCTGAATATCAATGCTTAAGTTAGAGGTATATCGTTGATGTATACATGATTAAGAGGTATGATTGTACTAACCTCAGTAAGCATGGCGTTGTCGGGCTTCAGATCAACAAAAAATACCCATGCTTGTGTATGTGAGTCAGTGCTTCTGCAGTTTGCTCAAGAATCTATAGCATTTCCGGCCACTTCATGGCTATAAGATCAGGAATGTCACTAGATTGTTTACCTTGTAGGTACTAAGTAGGGTTTGGACAAGCATGCAAGAGTGTGAAAAAAGAACCCCCCCTACACATTCAAAATCATACCAACATGGTTTCACAAAAAAGCTTCCCTTCCTACTGCAGGAAGAAACAAAAGACCCATACTCTTATATCATAATGAATATTAAAATTGTCAATTGATTTGGTGGTTGAGTTTGTTTTTTATTTCAATAGAATGCGAACTGTGTCTTTGTAGGTTTATTTCTAGTTTGATGTATTGCAAAAAGTATTGCTTTGGATGCTTCTCAATCATTTGGTCTGTTGGTTGCGTTGTTGCTTAAATAATTCTGGGAATTCGACCCACCCACCCACCTGCCTAACTACCTACATCACCTTGCACTGCCAATACCAATGCCATCAGTGAAAACCAAAATCTACAGGAGCTATTATAGCCTACCCTCTCTTGCTCCTTGCCATCTATGTTAAGTGCCAGTTCAATGGCTCAAGTCTATCCACACTTAGGTAGCGTTTGAAAACACTTCTAGTTTTGGTTTTCTATTTCTAAAAAAAAACCAGTTTATCTATTTTTTAACAAAAACAAATGGGTGTTTGATTACCGAGTTTTTATTTTGAGTTTTTTCTTTTGGATGTCTGATTACCCAGTTTTTATTTTGAGTTTTTTCCTTGGTGATGATTTGTGGTAGCGGTAGTGGGGCGTGGCACTAGTCGGTGGCTGTGGTGGTGGGAGGTGGTGGTCTCAAAATAGAAATCAAAATTGAAAACCCAAACCTCCAAATGAGTGTTTTCAAAAACTGCCCTATTTTAAAAATTGGTTTTCAAAACTGAAGGAAAAAAAAACAAAAATTGTTGCCAAACGAGTTTATTTTCTCCAGTTTACAAAATTGGAGAAAAAAACCAAAATCAGACGTAGCCTTAGATTTCCACCATGTCCAGAGCTATTATCAAACCTTTGATTCATTAAAACACTAGGTCCTATGTCCTTTCCCAGATCCCAAACCCTACAATGATAGGATAATTTCCAACTTGGATGTTATATAAATGTAGCTTTTGACATGCAAGTATTGCTTTGAATAGCAGCAACACCAATCATTTGATGTGTTGGATATGTTGCTTTTTAGATGAACTCCCCAGATTTGATACACTCACCCTCTTGACTACATCACCTTGCATAACCAACATCAATGCCTATTTTTAGAGGTCTATGAGGTTTGACGCGATGGGTATTGGTGGTTTAATGGGCTTGGGAGAGAGATATGAGAGCCGTCATGATGGCTTTATGGTGGTGGGTGGTGGGTGGTGGGGTGGAAGTTTCAATTTTGTGAAGTGTTGAAGGATATGAAGAGGTACTAAAGTAGATAGAAAGTTTTGTTTTTGAATACAAGTAAATAGGAAGTTTTAAAAAGAAAACTTGTCGTGTTTACCATTTTTAGAGTTTGTACCTTATTTTTGGGTACTATAAAATTTTCAATCATTTCTGCCATGACTATTGGTTCTTATTAGAAGATTGATAGTGCTTTTGAGTATTTGATGGTCATCAGTGCTCTAATGAACTTATCTAAGGTACTATAAAATTTGAAGGGCTATACTTGGGAAAGAACACTTCGCATACTTTCTGGAACCCTGTTGAAAGTTAACTTTAAGGTTTTGAAGATGTTCCAAAAAATTGGGCTAACCATAATTATTATGCAATGAGAGGGAATGTTCAACTTTTGTCCTCATACCTTCTCTCTTTTCTTCACAAAGGCCACAAGTTCATCTGGCACCAAGAATCAATGACATCCACTCAAGGTGATGTTCTAATTTCCCAATGACCAAGTAACAACATGGAGCGATTGCACCCGAATGGATGTTGTTGTTGCCCAAACCATCAATGACATCCACTCAAATTAAAGGAGAACCGATGAACGAGAGCGCTCACAGCCTACAAGACTAACCAGCACCAAAAAGTGCACCAACACCCCACCCACCCTGTTCTTTAACAATAAGGGAAAATTAGGAAATGAGAGGTTTTGGGAATACATATTTGTGGAAGGGGAGTTATATTTGAAAAGTTAAGAAAAAGTGAGGTGAGTTTTCTAAATTTTTGAACAAGGGGTTGACTTAAAAATAAGGGAGTTTTTTTAAATTAATTAATTTAGTCTTTCCAAATTACCCCCTCCCCCCAATCTGTTGACCCCTGACCAGTACATGCTCCCCTACCCCCCTCCTCTCCCATTCCCAACCCACCCACCCACCAACCCTACCCAAGTCCCGCATCAGATTTTCCCTACATCTAGACATTGAGGATTGATTTATTGGGTGAAATTGAAGATTAGGTGAGGGGATTTGTAGAGGTTGAAGAGGGGCGCCAACTCTTTGATGAAATGCCACTGAGAAGGTTTGATAAGTGACTTGTATGTGGTTTAAGGTTAGGAGGATGTGGTGGTTGTGATACAAGTCTTACTCTGCAAAAAATCAAGTGATTAGATGCAACTGTAGTCGTCCGTTCGTATCAATATTCAGTTACTCTACAAAAAGCAAGAATTTCATCTTTCCTGTGTATCTAGATATTGAGGACTCATTTGTTGGATGAAATTGAGGATTAGGTGAGAGGATGTGAAGAGGTTGAAGAGGGGTGCCTACTATTTGATGAAATGGCGCTTAGAAAATTTTAGGGATGGCTTGTGTCTGGTTTAAGGTTAGGAGGGTGTGGTGTCGTGATACAAGTTTTACTCTGAAAAGAAAACAAGTACTTAGATGCAATCATATTCGTCCATCATATCAATATTTGATTACTGCAAAAAAGCAAGCCATCAAAGGTCTGTATAGAAAGCATAACTCAGATGTACCATATGTTGGGTCGGCAGAAGGCGACCATTGAAGGTTGTAAATTTTTTATTGTTAGCAACATGAAGTCTCAAAATTGTTCATTTTTTTATGTATCTTGTACAATTTAGAGATTCACATCAAACAGAAATGAGATTTTTTTTGTATCATCGATGGTCTTGACAATCGTAGCATCGAATATGAAGCACATAAAGTCCAAGCTGTTCACAATGCACCAACTGAAGCCAGTTGATCATCATATAGATGGTGTGCACATGAAGTCTTTAGTGTTATAAGCTGGCTATAAGACTATACAAGCTTAATATCTAACATTATTTTGGTAAGATGATTGCCCTTAAATTCAGGTAAAAGTAGCACATGCAAAGCAAAACTGGTCATAGATTTATTTGCATTTAGATTGATAGTAGACTAGTAGTACAATATTTGTAGAAGCTTTCATATTGGCAGTAACTTCTATAATCTCAGCATGTTAATTTATTTTTTAAAAGGGGAAAATCTCACATTGAAACTTTAATGGCATATGTTAAAGGTTAATATGGCAATGCAAAGTGCATGACTGGATAATCAAATTCGAGTTCCAGGTGATGATGGAGCAACTTAAGCACTCTGTGAAAGCTCACCTTGATGTAAATAATTATTCAACGCATCCATCTTATAATCCTAAGCATAAGTAAGATTTAGCCATTTTCAGAATGCTTTTCTTAACGTTAATAGCAACGGTTACTGTGCTCATTATCAAAAGAAACCATCCATCGGTTGGACATGCACATTAAACATATATGCCATACTCCTCAGGTTTAAAGTGTTCAATGGAAATAGTTCATTCAAAAGAAGCATTCTCCAAAATAATGTCACTGCTTTACTGCAGACAAGAATGAACTTTACACAAAGGAGTAAAGGAATTAAGAATTGATAGAGAGTCTAGGATGAAAATGGGGAACCCCTCTTATCCTATGAACAACTTCCCTAGTTACAATAAAATTCTCGTTTCTGTACAATGTGAATCTCAAAATTGTACAAGATACATAAAAAATGAACAATTTTAAAGCCTAATGTGGCTAACAACAAAAAATTTACAACCATCGATGGCCCCCGTCTGCCGACCCAACATATGGTACATCTAAGTTATGCTTGCTATACAGACTTTCGATGGACTTGCATTTTTGTAGACAAACTGAACATTGATACGAATGGATGAATACAATTGCATCTAATTACTATTTTTTTTTTCTTTTTTGCAATGTAGGACTTGTATCACGACCACCATACCCTCATAACCTTAAACCCACACACAACTCAACCATCAAATCTTCTTAGAGGCATTTCATCAAACAATTGGAGCATATTCTCACCCCTCCCTTAATCTCCACCCCCTCTTCAACCTCCTCAAATCCCCTCACCTATCCTCAATTTCATCCAACAAATCAATTCTCAATGTTTAGATGTAGGCGAAATCTAAAAATTCCTGTTTTTTTTTTTTTGTAGAGTAAATGAATATTGATACGTACGGACGAATACAATTGCATCCAATGATTTTTTTTTTTAAGACTTGTGTCATGGCCACCAAGTCGCAAGTACAGAAACAAGTGGGGTTCACGTTTATACGTGTAGTGTGGTGGTTCACCCTTCTAAGCTTAAACCCACACATAACTCACTCATCAAATCTTTTTAGCGGCATTTCATCAAACAACTAGCACCCCTCTTCAACCTCTGCAATTCGTCTCACCTAATCCTCAATTTTATCTAACAAATCAATCCTCAAGGTCTAGCTATAGGAGAAATCTGATGTGGGACCTCAGTGGGTTAGTGGGGGGGAGGGGTGGGAAGGGGAGAGGAGGGGGCTAGGGTGGGGGGCATTTATGTGTTGAGAAGGAAATTCTTGCTTTCGAGGGGAAGATGAGGGAGGGGTACTTTGGATAGACAAAAATTTAAGCTTTAAAAAACCCATTTTCCTTAAGCCCCCCACCCCCCCCCCCCCCCCCCCAAACAAACCCCTCCTCCATCAGAAATTTTCAAATTAAACCGACTTTCCCTTAAGTTAATAAAAAAAACCTACCTTTCATTAGTATTTATTCCCAAAACCCCTCATTTCCTAATTTTCCCTTTTTTTTAAGGCTTTCCATTGTTCAGAAATAAAAAAAATTCTTAAGTTTACAAAAAAAAAAAACCCACCTTCCACTATCTTCTAACCCCAAACCCCACTTATTCCTGATATGTGCAGAACTTTTGATAGAAAGTGGTTGCATGTTAATTGAATTCAAGTTAGCTAGCGTAGTACATTCCAAAGCTCACAACCACCAGAATTTAGCTACTTCGTATGTTAAAACTGGAAGTACTATAACGGATAACATCACTATGAAAATTGATTTGATTATTGGTTGCATCCTTTTTAGAAAAGTCATATAATTTCATCTTTAATTATGTTTGAGATAATTTTTGTGCTTATCAAGTATGGTAGGTACATCAATTATATGATTGTTCCTAACTTCATGATACTAAATAAAAGTTTTAGTTCCAGTGCAATCCTGTTCCGTGCATTTGCACAATTGCATTAGCTAGTACAAGTAAATAGTACGTGCCTCCCATGTGAAATAGAAATTCTATACTCGCTTAGTGGCGTAAAGATATACAACTAAAGAAGATTAGCTTAATAAAAATGATGTGATCTGCTTCATTTTAGCTTCTCCGTTCCTTCTTAATGCCAAGGAAATTGGGTTCGCAGTCGACGTGGAGGTGCCACAAGGAATGCAGACCGAGTCATATGCCAAGTGCGCTGATGTGGGACACACCAAGAGTGGAGTAAGGGAAGAGACCAAGGGCTTCCCAGACAGAGCCTGAGGGTGGCAGTGCTGCGAGGGCGATGGCGTGGGATGAATACACGACGACAATCACAGTCCGATGCTTAGGTCCAAATCAGGGTCCTGTATGTTTCTCTCTCTAGAATTCTATAGTGAGAAAGTGAAAATGTTCTGAGAATGTCCCAAAGTCCCAAATGAATTCTCAAGACCTCTATTTATAGAGGTTAAGATGATGATGTCATCACGCGACACGTGGAGCTCCCCGGGAGTGACACGACATCGAGGGGTCCACACAGCGTCGCTTTGTCTATCTAGAAAGACTAGCTCCCACAGCGGCGGTGTGGCCAGAGAACCCCTTGATCTAGCCACCAATCCAAGCCCTTGCAGAGTCCCACAGGCCTGGCAGCGGTGGGGAAGACCCGACGCCCAGCTGCCAGGTGGACTAGGCGCGATGCCCTCCAAAGACCTGCTCCCGTCTTGGAGTGACCCGGGGGTCATAGTCCCTAGGGGTGCCGACGCGAGCCCCAAGTGCAGAAGCACGTAGGCCAGTCACGAAGACACCCTGGTGGAGATAGTGTCCCGGAGAAATCGTCTATCCCCCGGGTGAGTCCTTGAGCCGGAGCACTCGAAGCACATCAAGGTAGCATCCCTGAGGAGCCGTCTACCCAACGGGCCAGGTAGCATCCCGGAGGAGCCGTCTACCCGACGGGCCAGGTAGCATCCCGGAGGAGCCGTCTACCTAGTCGAAGAGGAGTTAAAAAGCTTCCTGGCAGAGATAGTGTCCCAGAGGAGTTGCCTATTTCGCAGGCCGAGGTAGTATCCCGAAGGATCCGTCTACCTGGCAGAAGGTGAGTTAAAAAGCTCCCTGGCAGAGACAGTGTCCTGGAGGAGTCGCCTATCCCCGCGGGTGAGTCCTTGTGTCGGAGCACTCAGAGAGCGTCAAGGTAGCATCCCGAAGGAGCCGTCTACCTGACTGGCCGAGGTAGCATCCCGGAGGAGCCGCCTACATGGTTGAAAAGGGGATTTCATGTCGGAGCACTTAGAGCTTCCTAGCAGAGATAGTGTCCCGAAGGAGTCGCCTATCCCCGCTGGTGAGTCCTTGTGTCGGAGCACTCGGAGCGTGTCAAGGTAGCATCCCGAAGGATCCATCTACCCGACGGGCTGAGGTAGCATCCCGGAGGAGCCGTCTACCTGGCAGAAGGGGAGTTGAAAAGCTCCCTGGTGTAGATACTGTCCTAGAAGAGTCGCCTATCCCCGTGGGATGCTGCACACTCCGAAGAGTGGGTCGTAGCATGTTCCACGTCCATGGCGGGGGCGCATGGTATGGTGAATGAGTGTGGTGCCCTGGGGCATGTCATGGAGATGGCGCACAAGCGCGGTGAAGTGTGTATGGTGCCCGGGGGCATGCCATTGTGACAGAGAGCCTCGGGGCAGGGCTGTATCAGCGGCGCGGCGGAGTGAGTAAGGTGCCTGGGGCACGTCTGTGTTAGTGGCGCGGCGCATGGCGCCACGAAGTGTGTAAGGTGCCGGCGGCACGGTAGTGTGATAGAGAGCCTGGGGCACGGCTGTATCAGCGGTGCGGCGCACGGGCGCGGCGGAGTGAATAAGGTGCCGAGGGCACGTCTATGTTAGTGGCGCGGCGCATGAGCGCGGCGGAGTGCGTATGGTGCCGGGGGCACGGTAGTGTGACAGAGAGCCTGGGGGCACCACTCTATCAGCAGCACGGTGCACGGGCGCGGCGGAGTCACTACAAGAAATATAAGAATCAGCGACGGAAAAATTCTGTCTCTAAAAGGTGAAATTCTGTTGGTAAAACCTTTTGTGACGGAAATTCCGTCGCAAATGTTCCGTCGCCTAATCTCCCGTCGCTAAAGGTTTTATCGACGGAATTAATATTCCATCGGAAATGTCTCTTTCAATAGCGACGGAAATTCCGTCGCTAAATCGTGATGATTTCCGTCGCTAATAATATTTTTTAGTTTTTAGAATTAGATTTTTCAAAAAAATTAATAGGGACATAAATATAAATAACTATCAATTCCGTCGCCGATTTCGTCGCCAAAATTGCAAAACTCAAAGAAGGGCAATATTTTCCGTCGCTCATCCGACGCCAATTCCGTCTCAAAAACTATATTTAGGAACGGAATAAGATTTTCCATCGCTAATGCGATGCTAATTCCGTCGCAAAACCATATTTAGATTTTTTTCCTTCGCTAATCTGACATAATTCCATCTCAAAAACCATATTTAAGAACTAAATACGATTTTTCGTCCCTAATTCTGGTGCAAAAATCATATTTTAAAGCTGAAAATTTGAAAACAAAAATCAATCAAATATGCATAATAGATTGTCTTATTCTTAATTGATGCCACAACTTGTGACAATAATAATCCAGCATCATATCCTAAAATTAATTGAAGATAACAAGTATTCTGCATATATTAAATACCACTAAAAGTTAACAATTCAGTTACATTGATGCATCCAAATCCACTAGTTGCTTGGTTATATACCAAAAAGAACATACATTCTCCCTCAAACGTAACATGTGAGATCTGGTCACATTATAATGCAGTCATCCACCAAGCTCATCGAAGGTTTCATCATTGACATCCTCAGTAGCATCAGTCGCGGTAACATCAGCCTATAACATACAAAGCAATTAAAGGCATGTTAAGCGATTTGGTTAATAACAAACTATCCAATATTCATAATCCTATCGAAGCCAAAGAGAACTGTCCAACATTCATGCTTAATACCGGTAACGGACATTATTAAAAGTACTAAGCATGTACACATTTCAATACTAAACATGCAATCCAGTCACTGTTAGAAAACTGTCCAACATTCAAGCTTAAGCATGTACACATATTAATACACCAACTGCAAGATCTGTGCAGCACAATGTACATCCTTAACTCCCCCCCCCCCCCCCCAACCCCCAAAACCCTCTTCAAAAACAACCCAAAAAGAAACTGTCAAGCATCCAAGCACATATACAATTCAACAGGGTGATGAACAGCTAAATGCCCATTACTGAGGAATTCAAATTTGACCGGATACAAGTTAACTTGGTAATCTTCTATAGTCAGTTCCATTGGCATCTACATGAAATAAATCAGTAATTAAAGAACAAATCAAAAACCACAGACTCAATCTACTCTTTATCAGTATAAAACCAAAATTTTCCACTGCAAACAAACCCCAAAACCTAAGAATCTAAGGAGTAACAAAAAAACAGTGAAGAGGGACAATGGCACACAGTCACAAACACAAGCTACAACTATCTAAAAGTAATAAAAAGGACTCATACCGAAAGATGAAAAACTAAACAGGGACGCCATAGAAGATATTAAAAATGAATGAACACTTACAATTAGCTGTTGCAGGATTTAACTTGCTCGTCCCTAGCTTTGCACTCAACTAAAGACCTGCAATCAGATTTCATAAATGATACTTACAGGTCAAAAGTGTTAGCTTTACAAAGTAAAGGCAATGAAACAATTACAGAATCTAAAATTTTAACAAGACTGATTACGTAATTGGAGAAATTAATTAAAATAGCATCAGTGAATGATGTTATACTAACGATTTTCACACTCAGCTTGTCATTCTTATTGTTATGAGTCCCTAAAAGTGCCCTTCTTCCACTCTGAGGCTTCACCGAGGTATCAAGTTCTAATAAATTAAACATGGGACTATGTACAACCATAATTTTCACTAAGATATTTAAGGTTAAACATAATATCTAATGTACACTGTTGCGGCTGTGTATCCAACCCAGCAATCTCTAGGTATAAGATGACACTAATAGAATGAAGATTAAGAAAAAGTAAAAGAAGACATAAGATTACTTGATTACATGGCACCAATTCTTTCAGCATGCTACCATTCATTTCGGAGGGAAAAGCCTTATAACCAAACTCTGTAAACTCTTAGCAGCAGTAATTAACTAGCTCCGGTAGAAGAGGGAAAAGCCTTGAAACCAAGCTTCAAATAAGTTTGCGACACAAATACACTTGACAGAAACAATTACATAAGATAACAGTTTGGATAACAATTTTATAAACACAGATCATGTTGAATTGCAACTAGCTCCCTCGTTCTTAAGTTTGTGGCTGGAACTAAACATATCCCTACGGTTAAACTGTAGACCTATGTCCCAAGAACCGTCGCTATAAGTGGGTTAATACAATTTCGGCATAAGTATATAGGTGACGGCGCAACTGTAGGAACAACCTTCAAAGCCGTAGGCATAGATCTAGGGCAATGAAAATTACGGCTACGGTATAGCACCGTAGGGATAGGCTATGGCTATGGTAATGGTACTTGGCACCTATCCCGACTGTACTATACCGTAGGCATACCATATTTTTCTAAATAGTGAAGCATAAAGAGTTGGGTGAGATATATAGAATTATGATTAGAGGAGGAAGCCTACATACATTGGTATAAGCCTACATACATGAATACAGCGTTACCAAATTATGCAGGTACCAGGAACTGGGTTGATACTTGGGTAAGATTTGTCCTGCCCAATAGAGTTTTCTCTCTCTTGTAGTTGGTTATTTCTATTTTCTAATTTATCAATACAGTTCTACTCGAAAAACAAAGAAAGTTCCCTAAAATGACATCTCGATCGACGGAATTTTCATCTAACGGATACAGGAAATATGGCTTTTGTGCACACAGGATATAAAGTCTGGTTGTGGTTTTTAGATTACTGTATATTGGAACCTCAGGTTTTTCTATGAGTGCATAATGTCTGTAATGTGGCTCTAGCACTATTTAAGGACAGAGTAAGCCAATGTTATTATTAGTTTTCAATATCTCGACTATTAAACCAAAAAAAATATCGTATTCTTATAGAAGCCAACAAAATCGATGAAGCATGCAAGAAAGTGAGAGAAGAAATACACCCATATCATTAATTTAGTGCAGACCAAGTATTCAACCAATCAATACTTGTATAAGACTCGATTCTGGAGTCCTAAGATAGCTAAGAATAACTTAATCAAATATGTTTATCTTTTCAGATACTGAATTCTAGGACAAACAAACATTTCTAGTAGATCCATGCCCTGTAAATGCTAACCAGTCCGAGACAAATAAGCTAAACCAAAACTTTGTTACTAAATAGATGTCCTGATTCTAACTATTAGATGACCAATTAGGTTCTATCCAGGCGCATAATCTCTACTCTGCAGCACCGTAAAAGTTCATCAAAGGTTCCATGCTCCCAAACTTATGAAGCTTGCAGGTGTCGAGTGAATAGAAGATCAGGTCCCTACTGGACAACCACGGAAAGTAGATCTTGTTCTCCATTCCTGTGGCTTTTGCAACTGCAGCAAAAGATGATGAATGGGAAATGAAAGTCGTGTAATTGCCCAAACTCTCGAGTCTTTCCCAAGCTGGTGTCGACCGATTTAGTCTAAGAACTTGAACCGGTTCTCCATGCTTCTCCAAAAACACTGATACAAGATCTCCACCCACCACAATCTACTAAGAACTTCTGACCCAACCTAATCCCACCCCTTTGCCTCCAAATACAGCATAAACACAACCAGAAGTTATTACTTCATATCAATAAACACAAGTTATTATTATTTTCTATTCAGCTGCTTTCTATTAACAACAACAAGGTTTAATTAACTTTGCTTCTAATGTCTGAAACCCACTTTCTCCGTCACTATGAAGCTACAGCCCAGATTGATGAATAAAAGCTGGAGTCTCATCAAACAAACACGAAAAAGCAAACACACATGCACACAATAAATTAACTACTACATTGCAATCCTAGTTTATAACATCAGTGTCCTAATTGAATACAATTGCAAAGAGAGGAATTAAAACTAGAGAAAGAGTTGAGGCGTGAGAGGAAGAGGAAAAATTACCTGGCAAGAAGATGAGAGCCAGAGGAAGATCGGAAGATTGAAGACACAAACAATTGAAATAAGAGCCCTAATTTGATTATACCAAAAATCAAAGCCCTAACAGTCAGTGAGAATAAAACGGTTCAGCATTACATAATTTCCATCAGTGAGTAAGGGGCTTTGCACAAACCTTCAGAGTGGGAGGGATGGTGGCGCGAAGGGTTGCCTGGCCACCACATAAAATTGTCAAAAGGGCCAAGTGGCCAGCGGGCTGGCCCGGCCCGACCCTTTTTTGGGCCCAGATTAGCCCTAACCCTTAGGACTTGGGCCAGGGCGAATTTTTTGAGAAACAGGCCCGGGCCCGGCCCTAAAATGGCCCGGGTTTGGCCCGGCCCTCTTTTGGCCCGAAAAATGGCCCGCTTTTGGCCCTAAGGTTGTCCCTATTTCTGGCCCTTTTTTGGCCCTACACACAGGCCCTCTTTTTGTCCAGTATTATTGTATACACACATTATTATATATAAGTGTGCGTGTCTAACGATAATTGAAGGAGCAATGAATCTGAACATGAATTATGATGATCGTTCTTCCTTGGTGCAATAATCAAATATATGTTTGACGTAAAATAAGAATTAGATTACAAAGATTACAATCCAACCGTGAGAAATCATGAGCCTCCTTGAAGAGGCATTGGCGGTATTGGATGGGCCGAACTTATTTGTCAATAAATACCAAACCGACTAATTCCACCTTCTTACATATAAATTAGTATTGACACCGTGCGTAAAAAAATAACTGTTAAAATACATATAAAAGCTAGTATTTATATTATTAAATAATCATAACAAAATAGCTGATAAAATAATAATATTATTTTGAATAACAATAAAAAAATTGGGCTCGGACCCGGCCCAAGCCCGGCCCTAGATGTTGGGCCTAGGGCCTGGGCTTGGACTGGGCCCAGATTTCCTCCATTCTGGCCCGGCCTGACCCGTTTTGCTGGAGGCCCAATGGGCTTGGGCTGGGCCGGCCCAAGCCCGGCCCATTTGACACCTCTACCACCACAACTTCTCTTCTGTTGTTCTATTTTTTGGCCGAAACATTTAAGTTTTTTTCTTGGTTTATTATGTTCATTCTTCTATTTTTCAATAAATAGTAAAAGCCTTATTAAATATTTAAATAATCATTCCATCTATAAACTCCATCACCAAATTCCGTCGCCAAATTATTTGTGATGGAAAATTCCGTCGCCCACTTTTGCTTCCCGCTCACTTTTTCCTTCCAACATTTTTAGAGTCAATATAGTGACGGAACCTATTTCATCGCCCAATTCCGTCGAAATAGGTGACTTTTAGCGATGGAATTCATTCCGTCGCTAATAGGTGTTTTTCTTGTAGCGCATGGGCGCGACGGAGTGCATATGGGCGACGGGGGTCACAGAGTGACTTCCCGTCGATGGGAGTCGCTGAGTGACTCCGGGCGACAGGGGTCGCGGAGTGACGTCCGGACCCTTGACGAGTAATGAGGATGCAAAGTATGGAAGCCAAAGGCCAACCCTTTGGGGGAAAGCCAAGGCCAACCCTTAGGGAAGGCCGAGGCCGACCCCAAGGGGAAGCCCAAGGCTGACTTCCTTCGGTAAGCGCCAAGGTGTGCCGACAGGTGACGGGCGAAATGCGATGGTCAGAGCATGATGAGCAGTCGCGCAAGGATGAGCTTCTTGGTGACGAAGTCACGTGAAAAAGTGGGAAGTGCACATGACTTGAGCGTGCATGTTTTGACCGGTTGGAAGCGTTGAATACTGACTATTACTTGTGCGGACGTGTCATGCAAAATGGAACCCCTAGTGGGCCCTTAGGTGCGACCTGAATAGGTTGGGAACACTTCTTTTAATCAGCGTACACATTGTTCACTTAAGTTGTTGCAGTGGTTCCTATTTCAGTTTCCTCTTAGTTTTATCTTGGTGAAAAGTATACAATCATCCAACCATATATGCCTTATAAATTATGAGCCACTTTCGGGCTTACTAGTTTGGTGTCTTTACCCCGACATCGTTCATGCATAATAACAAAAAAGTATCAAGAAAATTTTTGCCTTATCTGTTATCATTTTTTGTTTGGTTTTCTTGCAAGTAGCGTTGTAGTCTTTCATCTCTTTCTTGGCTTGGAGGACATAGGGTAGTTTGTCTTTCTCGCTCAGGTCTTTCCAGCATTGGGATGCAAGTTGTGAAACCTAAATGAAAAGATTCATTATTACTTGGTTTATAAAGCGGTTACAGGAACAATGAGTTAAAAGTGGTTCAAAAAGTTTCAGTCCCCTCAAGCATAGTCATATACAGGTTGGAATGAGACTGCTTCAGTCTCTGCTTTGTTTTAGCCCTGAAGACATCACACCCAAAACCCAGGTCAGACACTCAAGACAATTGCATGTGCTTATAAATTTTATAAGAAACTTAACACGAATGTCATGAAACCATTGATAGCTTTTTCCTTGTGGAAGTTTGCCTCACATGGCACCATCTTTGAGCTCCTAGATACTAAAGTGCAACTGTAATTACAGGTATATGCGAAGATTGGGAGCAATATTTTCCAGATGGAAATATCATATGCAAATGCTAGGGACGACCAACTTTATAGGTTTAAACTTACTATCACTTACCTAGGAGTTCCCTTAATAACTACCAAATTGAAGAACTTTTGATTGTCAAGTCCTAGTTGATAAAATTAGCAAGAGGATTAACAGCTGGACAATCAAACATCTCTCGTATACTGGTAGGATACAATTGGCCACCTCTGTGCACTTTAGCATGCAGCTTTATTGGTGCTCTATTTTCATCCTGCCCAAAAAATAATCTCAAGCATTGAAGCTAAAAATAAGAAGTTTCTTGTGGCAAGGAATTGATATTAAATGTACTGGAGCAAAAGTAGCTTGGGAGGAAATATGCCTACCAAAACACGAAGGTGGACTTAGATAAAAAGCTTCATGATTGGAATAAGGAAGCTATTGCTGCTAAAAATATGTCCCGCGTACGTTGCGGAACCCGAGCCTGGACCGATGACCTGCAAGACAGAAAACGAGTGACCGCCGGGTGGGGTTCCCGGTGGAGAACTCTCCGATGCTTAAGTCAGAGCGCAGCTACATGATAATGACTCTGAAAAAGCATGAATGTGTGTAGTCCCCTTATACCTGGAGAGGTAGACCCATTTATATAGCGGTAGGAAGTGGGGGGCATATGATATACCTCAAATAAAACTCCCAATAATTGGGGAATACCGGCAATCCTAGTTGAACTGAAAGACTGATAGTTATCTTATCAGATATCAGGACGTGTTCCTCAAGGATCCTAATGCGATCCTAACACATCTAGCCCAAAATGTTGCTGTTAAAAATATGTCCCGCGTACGTTGCGGAACCCGAGCCTGGACCGATGACCTGCAAGACAGAAAACGAGTGACTGCCGGGTGGGGTTCCCGGCGGAGAACTCTCCGATGCTTAAGTCAGAGCGCAGCTACATGATAATGACTCTGAAAAAGCATGAATGTCTGTAGTTGTCCCTATACCTGGGGGGGTAGACCCCTTTATATAGCGGTAGGAAGAAGAACCCTAGTAAGACTGGGCCGTAGGCTAGATGTGTTAGGATCGCATTAGGATCCTTGAGGATCACGTCCTGATCTCTGATAAGATAACTATCAGTCTTCCAGTTCAACTAGGATTGACGGTATTCCCCAATTATTGAGAGTTTTATTTGAGGTATATCATATGCCCCCCACTTCCTTAGCCAAAATGTTTGGCTGAGGAAGTTTATATCTGGTGTCTTGAGACACGTCAGATTTGTAAGGGATTCTCCATCCGCTTGTAAGGGTAATAATATTTCTCTACTCCATGTGCTCGGACCGAAACTCTTGGGAGCTTAAGCCTTGAAACTTTGCCCGAGTAGGATGCTAGAACTCTAGCTCTTGAGAGCTAGGTCTTTCGAATGTCGCCTAAGTAGGCTACTTGGAATCATCTTTGGGAAGATGAATCATGGGATCTCGGGATCCATTAGAGGTTGTGCCCCACGTTAGCCTCTCTAGAGAGAGGACACAGAGCTGTGCATGCAAGTTGTTGCATGTGCTAAGTGTTTGAATGTCCCCTTGAGGGGTCACCTCTCCTGTGGAGGGTGTTTGTTTTGTGCAAGTGTGTGTTCTTTAGCTTGAGCTGACCACATCATGCTTGCGTTTTACTTTGACGCAAACCCTTATCGTCAGCTAAGGGCTGGGAAAGAAGCCTCGCACTCACGCTCGGCCAGGTTTCGAATTAACAAAACAGGGTAGGGTGACGAACTCCCACTTGGTTTTGCCGTTTTCACGGGTTAGAACTATAGCTAAACCGTTCGGATAGAACTTGAGCTCTATCCTGTCACCCTTGAGGGTGTTTGTCCCTTGAGGGACCGCCCTAGAGGGCTAGTGGAACGTAGAGTTCAGATAAGCGCCCTTGAGGGCTAATGGAGCACGAAACTTAGAATTCTCGTACGTGCCCTTGGGAGTTTGACGGAACTTAGAGTTCTCGTATGCACCCTTGAGGGCGAATGGAGCGCGAAGCTCATGAAAGTAACCTTGAGGGTTTGACAGAACTTGAAGTTCTCGTCGTTGTTTGTCGCGATGCCAAATAAGAATGCACGGGTCATGGAGCCCATAATATGGTCGCTGTGGCGAACCTCCCTGTCTGATAAGACACAAGGCATTAAGCCTGTATAGGAATGATCTCATGAAATATAAAGCCCCCCGGCCTTTGAGAAGGCGTGGATATATAAAGATGGCTTTTAAGCCCATATGTAGAGTCCAGTCGCAAGAAGACCTGTGGGAGCAATATAGAAGACCATAATCTGGTTGCTCGACTTGATGAGCATATAAAGCCTGAGGACGCGTAGTTCGTCCGAGCTAGATGCCACTGATGATCAGTATAGTAGCTGTCACAGTTCATCAATATCGAGAAGCAACTAGATTAAGTTTGCTGGTCGCATGAGCTTGAGCTTGCAGTTGTACCGGCATATTAGTGATGCTTATTAGCAGAGGCTGACGATATTCTCTGATTCACTGATCGAGGTCACTGTGTGACCGAACATCACAAGATAATAAGAAATGCCGATTCGGCAAGATGCTGCAGCAGAAAACCCTAAACGCGACTTCACGTCACAAGGTGCTGTGAATTTTTTCCTTGCTTATAAAGTGGTTTATACGTCACCGTTGATGTTCGCAGGCATAGTTTAAACCTTGCAAGAAATAAAAATACGTGACTGAAAAAACAGCCTTTGAAGCAATAAAACATATAAAAATGTAACTATGTTTTTAACACAGAATTAATAGCGATGTTCAGACACCACGACCCCATTAGGGTTTTGCTGGTTAAGTGACTAATGTGCTGCACTGCGTGTCGCAAGTGAGCTTAAAAAGTCATAGCAGTCGGTGAGACCCGACATGCGACGTGCTTACATCAATTGACACAATTGGAGAAGAATAGACTAAAGAGTAAATAGGTCTAGCTTTATAAGCGTATTGGAAGCAGCCTTTGGAAGGCTTGCTAGCTAAAATTTGTAGTCACTTAATTTTTTAGTGACAAATATATGATGAACTATACGCCTTTTGCAACAATTGTGCGGCATATTTAAAATAGAAGACACTAAGTGGTTTCAAACCTAAATAGGCCTCTTTAACAGGTTAAAAGTTTAATGCTTCAAAGCGTGTGTGGCCTAAGTGAAATTTCTGAAATTCTTTAGGCCTTAAATACACATTTTTCATAGGCAAAAGAGCTGATGCTTCTTTTTTTTTTTTAAAAGGTTGTAGCATATGTGAAATAAAGGACAGCCCTTGGGTATTAAACCTAAATGCCCATAATTATGGGGTAAAAAGTTGAATACGTTTTTAAAAAATTGGAAGAAGTGACCTGATTTGCTTTTGCCCCTTCTTCTTCTTTCGACAGAGAAGCCATAGCCTATTGCGGCACAAAGGTGAGGCGGCAAAGCAGATCTGACCGGCAGTGACACCAGCGCATGGCTAGCGCAATAGCAAAGCGTGACTTGGCGAAGAGGCATCCTCGTCACTTTGATCGCGGTGGTGGCACTTCTACCCGCCCTTGTTGATGGCCGCAGATCTGGAGCAAGGATGGCTGGCGCAGATCTGTCCGGAGCTTCTCGCTGTGACGGTTCATCCTCCGTCGAGCGACGGTGGTCCTGGTGGTCGCGTGGTGGTGCGAATCCGAAGAAGATAGCAGTGGCAACGGACACGCCACGACGACGGTGCGGCGAGATGGCAACGCAACGACGTCGTCGCGGTGGTGGTGTCTCGACGGCGCGAGTCTCCTGGTGGCACTGCTGTGGCATCCTCCTCTTCTCTTTCTTTTCATTTTTTTTTCTTAATGTTGACTTCACTGTTCCGGCGGCCTCACGGCGGTGGTCGGCCGCCACTGGTATGGCGGTTGGGCACGTGTGAGGTGGTGATGGTAGATCAGGCAGCCCCTACTGGCGGCGACATCGGAGCTTGGCTGACCGAAAGTATAGCGTGATGTTAGGGAGCTGTGGTGAAGCGGCGCTGTCGCCGTTAGCTTTTGGTGACCGGCGCGATGTCGTTGATGGTTACGGGTTCCGAACCTTGATGCAGCAGCGATGTGGCGGTAGCCTGGCGGCATTGGTGAAACCACCAGAGGATGGTGCCGTGGCTGATGATTTAGTGGTTTAGATGACGGAACGGCGTCGACGAAGTTGGTCGTGGTTGCCGCGACGTTGGCCCGTTTGGGCGAGGCCGTTATGCCGTGGAGTTGGCCGGATTGGTGCAACGGCGGATCTAGCATCCCTTGGTCGCGAGGCTGAGACGGCGATAGTGTTGCCAGTCGCATTGACGTCGATTGGACGGATGGGTCCGCTGCAATAGTGGGCCGAACATGGCGGCGATGCCCCTTAGAAAATTGAGGCAGCTTGTATCTCGCGGCTTGGTGGTTGCGCCGATAAGCCTCGGCGCTGCTTCTTCCTATTCTGAATTTTTTTTTCTTTGATTGCGATGCTGTTGATGCTGCTCCGGCAGCCTTGCGACGGCTTTGTGGCCGTATCGGCGCGACGTTGGGGAAGGTCGCAGTGGACAGCGCTGAGGGCGCTGATTGGTTTTTCTGAGGTGCCGTCGGTGGCTCGGCGGCACTTTGTTGGTTGTGAATTTTGTGACGATAACTCAATCTGGAAACTTGTGGCGGTGGCGATTCTGCCGGTGGTTCCGACCCGATATTGCCACCGACACGATATTGCCGGTAGTTTGAAATAGAACTGTTGAATTTTCTTGAGGTCAAACGGTTAAGCTGTCTGTCCCACGGATGGAGTCAAAATGTTGCTGCTAAAAATATGTCCCGCGTACGTTGCGGAACTCGAGCCTGGACCGATGACCTGCAAGACAGAAAACGAGTGACTGCCGGGTGGGGTTCCCGACGGAGAACTCTCCGATGCTTAAGTCAGAGCGCAGCTACATGATAATGACTCTGAAAAAGCATGAATGTCTGTAGTTGTCCCTATACCTGGGGGTAGACCCCTTTATATAGCGGTAGGAAGAAGAGCCCTAGTAAGACTGGGCCGTAGGCTAGATGTGTTAGGATCGCATTAGGATCCTTGAGGATCACGTCCTGATCTCTGATAAGATAACTATCAGTCTTCCAGTTCAACTAGGATTGCCGGTATTTCCCAATTATTGGGAGTTTTATTTGAGGTATATCAGAAGCTATATCTAAATATCTCTGGAATATTACGTCCAGAAAAGATACCCTATGGGTGAAATGGAGTCACACGTACATAATTAATGACCAGAATTTTTGGTGCTTTAAAGCCCCTGCGGATCTATCTTGGACATGGGGGAAAATTATGAAGCTAAGGAGTATGTGGCAAGCTGATGTTAAATATACGATTGGGAATGGAAGGACTACATGGTTTTGGATAGACAACTGGCTCCCTTCAGGCCCTATAGTGCAGCAGTTTGGTCATAGGATAATCTATGATGCAGCCAGTTCACAAAACCTGAAAGTGAATGAAGCATGGTTGAATGATGGGTGGAATATCCCAAGAAGATCACAGCAGCATTAGAGAATTGCACTTTCAATTATCTGCTTATTCCTATCCCAATACAAATACAGTAGACCAACTCAAATGGCTATATAATGCAAATGGGAAATTCAGTATAAATTTTGCTTGGAATAAAATCAGGAACCACAAAGCACAAGCCTCATGGTGGAAAGTTTCTGGTACCTGGGCACATTCCTAAATGTGCATTCATTCTTTGGATGCTTTGCATGAAGAAGCTGAGAACTAAAGACAAGCTCAAGGCATGGGGTGTGGTGACCGATGACAAATGCTATTAATGCTCACAATACCAAGAAACAACGGAGTATCTATTCATGGCTTGCCCTGTTGTACAAGAAATATGGGCTAAAGTCCTAAACAAGTTGAGAATTGGGCATACATGTAGAACTTGGTCACAATTCTTACAATATTCATGGGTAAAAGTTTCAGGGCTTCTTTGTGCAAATTAGCTCTGGCTGTGTCAGTGTATGGGATTTGGAATGAAAGAAACCGAAGGACATTTACTGGCCAACAAAAGGAGATAGATGGACTAATTGCTGAGATTGAATTATTGATGCTTTAAAGAGTTCTGAGTTGGAAAAACACGGTATCATCAATGAAAAACCATCAGCTATGCGGCAATTTGAACGTCCCTATCACAGTGCTACAAAGTTAAGAGTATGATGTAATTCTCTGATATTTTGTAGCTTAGTTGTATAGACAATAGCTGGATATTGTGTATTGAACTTTCATGCTAATAAGGGACCTTTTACCAACAAAAAAAAAGGAGATCAACTTTGACCGCCATGGAGCAGAGCGACTGTGTAATTTAAGTAAAGTGTGAATGAGCTCATGGACTACCGTGTTATTTCGGGAGACGTTAGTTGAGGATGTCCAGATGGTCATATATGTGTTCATGTGGTTGTCCGTTAAAAACCATGCGAATTTGTTCGGGTCCAAAAATCCAGCTTTGGTTAGGAAGTCTAATTTCTCGGATATGGTTTTTAGTTCGATGGTTGTTCATCTTGGTGTGAAAATAGGCGGTGTTAAAGTCCCCAAGTTGAGCCAATTGTCTTCGGCGTGTTGTTTTAGAACTCATATTTGTGTGAAGGATGGTTTGGTAGTCTAATTGAAGGTGTTGCTTCTTGGCTATAACAGCTGGGATGGACTTAATGCCAATTGAGTAGACACCTAAGACATTAATGACATACGTTGTAGTCCGTAGTGCAAGTGTCTCTCACATCCCTACTTGCCTTGACTCACCAAAATATTCATCTGCACGCGGATGGTCTGCTCAGCAAGTTGAATAACGTTACCATTGGAGGGAATAAAACACGCTAATAGCTATGAAAAATAAAACCCACGAGTCAATCAATAAACGTTATCGTGGCTTAATACCCCGAACAATTAGTAAAAGCAATGCTATATTCAACATGTAACCACTTTCGCTCCAGCAGCAAGCCTCCGACATCCATGTTGGGATTCGAGAGCTGAGCTGTGCAATAACAAGACGTTGCAAGTGGACAAATCACTGAAATGCTGGCACTGTCACAAGTATCGAAGCCAAATAGGGATAATGTTACCTATGTCCTTGAGTTCAAGAGGTAAATTTTAGTCAAAGGCATGGATTCTGAAAATGCACACTTAAATCCAAAATCCGAAAAAACATACCGGATTCCCCTGCCATGATTCTGAAAATACAACCCCTAGGCCTTCACATACGTATACATTTCTTTTCAATTTGAACATATCTACAAACAACTGAGTCGATGCATGATACCCCCTTATTACCCCTTACAGACACACCCGTAAACCCCGACGGAACGAGTGTCCTCTACCTCTTGGACACATTATCACCTCCACCCTTTGTTTTTTTTTTTGTCAAATAGGAAGAAAATGTAAACGTATACACAAATGATATGTGAATCAGCTTCTCTTGACCCCCTATTCCTGCGTTTCAACCCTGCTGCCAGAACTCACTTACACATTGATTCAGTAAGTCATTTTTAACCAGGACCAATCAATAAACCTATCCTACGTCAAGGAGACCAGAGATTCTATTTAGTAGCTGCAAGTTGTGACTTCAATAAATAAGAGGTGACTATGGGCGTGTCATTGACACAAATCTGGAGGTGAGTATGGCATGATGAAAATAGAGGAGAGCTCGATTGAATTGTTGGTGGTTGAGGCTGTGAAGTGGCCATCCGAGAAGCTAGAGAAAAACTTGGGGTGTGTGTGTGTGTGATACGGAGAGAGAGAGAGAGAGAGAGAGATGAGTTGGCATGAATATCTTGTCTCCCCTTTTTCAAAGAGAGTTTGGGGGCAATTTTGTCATCTTGCAAGATTGACACCATGTGCATCTTGTGTGATCAACGAACACAAGTGATATCAAGCTGCAAGGGCGCCTTTGAGTAGGATTACACCCTAAACTCATAGCTGATATTATCCCTTCCAAAATAACAAGATTTATGGATCAATAATCAAGAGTAGTATCTCAAGTAGAATTTTCAGATCAATAGTGTTTAGGAGTACGACAATTCTAAGAAATAACCAAGTGATGATGTAGAAAAATAGTGCTATGTGATCCCTCTTACCTTAAACCATGAAGAAACCACTTTAACAATTTCTCTAACAGCAAAACTTCTTCTCTCACTCTCTTTCTTGTCCTTCTTTAAGCTCTCAACTTCTTTCACGTAAATTTAACAATTGGCTGAGACCCTATATAATCGCTCTCTCACGTGAGCGATTCATAAATAATCTCTTGTTAGACCACGTAAATTTTGGGCCCATTATAGCCTAAATCCACCAATTGGCCGTCCTCAATTCAACAAATAAGACCCTACTTGTTAAGGCTACTTGGGCGCCTAGCTTTTGAGGGGAATGAAAAAATAGCATTAAATTCACCTAAAACTAACCAACGAAACTGCCCAGCTGAGATTATTGACCGTAATTCGTCGCAAATAGCTTGTTGTGGCCAAGTGAAATAATAGTTATGAGTAATCCATGCCAAGGGAAATTAGTGAGTTTTGATTGAAAAGAAACGAAGAGACAGGGAGAGGGAGAGAAGAGAAAGGAAGAAAAAAGGAAATAAAATAAAAGAAACGATATTGTAAGTTTCTTCTTCTTGTCTAATAACTCGCAAACTCTCTGGAAATATATAGAAAAAGGCCTCATTATTTCCATTTCTTTTCTTTTCTTTTCTCTCCTTCGTAAAGCTCGCAAGCAGGGTGGAAACGTGCAAGTTCCATCATGCAGCATAAGCCGCATGCAACAGAGGTCCTAGGTTGGTAAACTTGCTTAGGTGGGGGACTGTGCTGGTTGCGCCGTGCTGCTAAGTGCCTTGGTGTTGCGGGAAATTCAATGCATAGCACACACTAAAACAAGGTTTGCTGACAGGGAGCGTGTCTATTTCTACACCATATTTTACATTCTTATTTCTCGTTAAAAAGAGTATGAACGGGAAAATATAGATTTTTTGGCGTCAAATAAGGGTGAGAAAACATAACCTAGTGCGGAAATTGACATTCCATTTCGTTGATTTTATCCATATCAGTCGTTCATTATTAATCTCTGTCACACATTTGTAATCAACTCTACAGGAAACTTCACTCAAATTTTCAGCGTATACTTCTCGTTAACAGTTTTTTATTCGATCGAGTCAAAGGAAAACAACCAAATGAAAATTGGTCGTTAATAACAATCTTAAGGAGCAAATCCAATGATTTATGCGAGATTAATCCAAGCGAGTACTCTCCACTCACAAGGGCGAATTTCGATCGTTTGTCAAGAGAAATTTTCTATTTTAGTGAAGTGAACTTTCAGCATCGTGCAACATTTATCGAAAGCCTATGTCGAAAGTGAGAGAAAGAGAACACGTAAAGATTATCATACCATCCGCAACCAATAAGCTTGACCACTTAACGTCATGGGATACGTTGCAATATAGTTTCGAAGAAAGTCAGCTCGTGCATGTACCAGCAGAAATGACATGCTCCCTGTCTTAAGGAAGACTTCATCGGAATACCTGCTGGGTTTAGGTGGTGCCGGCAATTATTTATTATAATAATGAAAGAGAGGTGAACTTGACTTGTTCAAGCGACAGCATATGCGTCCCAGTACACGTTGACATGCCATGCCACTTTTTTAGGCATCCAAACTAACATCTATGGCACCCCCGAAGACTTCAGCACATATCCACCTTCCCCCAAGCCAGTCCCCTTACAATTTATGGTTCTCCCGCCACCGAGGGTGAAAAGTCTCCATGGATGTTTCAGTTTTTGCATCCCTGGTGGCAATACTGTCACTGCAATGATTAGCTTTTTGTGCCACCATTTCACCCTCCAACATCACTGATTACTTGTCTCTGCTCGCATTCAAGTCCCAACTCACGGTCGATCCAAACAACGTGTTAGCGAGTAACTGGACCGATAAATCGCACTTCTGTGACTGGTATGGGGTGTCATGCAGCAAGCGCAGGCAAAGAGTGACGAAGTTGGAACTCAAAAACGTGGGTCTCCGAGGCACATTATCTCCCAATATCGGTAACTTATCCTTCCTTACAATGCTCTCTCTCCGCAACAACAGTTTTTACGGTCGTTTACCTGATGAAATCGGTCGTTAGCATCCCTTAGAGGACATCCTATTAGCTTATAACACGTTCGAAGGAAGTATTCCACCGAGTTTATCCCAATGTCAGAGACTACTTGTGATATCCTTTGAAGGGAATGGATTTAGTGGTGGCATACCAAAAGAGTTGAGCACATTACCGTTGCTTAATGGCCTTTTTCTCGGGGGGAACGAACTTGGAGGTGCCATTCCACCTTCCTTGGGTAACATTTCTACACTTGTGCTGCTTGGATTAGAATTTACAATTTCAGTGGATCAATTCCTACAGAGTTGAAGCATCTCTCAAATATAAGAGGGTTTAACTTCTTTGCGAATAATCTCAGTGGTCCAATACCTCCAGAAATTCTTAACTTTTCTTCATTAGCTGAAATATGGTTAAGTGGGAATGCTTTCTCAGGAGATCTGCCACCGACTACTGGTCTCTGGCTTCCTAGTCTTCAGAAGTTCACGGCAGAAAGAAATCAATTTAGTGGGCATATCCCTTCATTTTTGTCCAATTCATCTAAGCTGACGCAATTAGTTCTGCGGAATAACATGTTTTCTGGACCCATACCATCAACCTTAGGCCAGCTACAATACCTTCAAACTCTGGTCTTGGACGAAAATCGACTAATAGGTCAAATTCCTCATGAGATGGGTTTTATGAGAAATCTAAACTATCTCAAACTGAGAAACAACAAACTCAGTGGAACAATTCCATCTACGATTGGGGGAATGGAAATGCTGCAGAGATTGTATCTTGATGGTAATGAGGTTGAAGGATCCATTCCTGATGAGATTTGCCTTTTGAAAAACTTGGGAGAAATGGATATCCATGGCAATAATCTTTCTGGATCAATCCCTGGCTGCATAGGAAATCTCAGCAACTTAAAAGTAATGTCCTTAAGTTCAAATATGTTGAGCTCAATACCAACAGGTCTTTGGATCCTTGATAATCTGTTATTCTTGAATCTATCGTCGAACTCAATAAATGGACCCTTAGGTCCAAATCTAAGAGCGCTAAAACTTTTAGGAAGCATGGATTTATCTTGGAACCAAATACCAGGAAACATTCCAATCACTATCGGGGCTTTTGAAAGCCTAACTTCTCTAAACCTCTCAGCAAACTCCTTCTTTGAATCCATCCCTGAATCATTCAGCGACTTAATAACACTTGATTCCTTGGATCTGTCCCAAAACTATCTGTCGGGTGCAATACCTAAGTCTCTGCAGGCACTTTCACATCTTACGTATTTGAATTTGTCTTCCAACAAGTTGACAGGCGAGATTCCAAGTGGAGGTCCATTTGCGAACTTCACAGCACAATCCTTCACGGGAAATGTAGGACTTTGTGGCAAGCCAACTTTGCAAGTCCCATCTTGCACAAATCACGAGTCCAAGCACTCCGGGGGGAAGAGCTACTTGCTAAAATACGTTCTTCCTGCCACCGTATTAGTTGCAGCCGTTGCTCTTCTTTTGGGTTTGATAAAGAGACGTCGCCAAACTCATGTTGAAAGACCTCATTCAACCGATTTATTGCCAATAGTGGAGCATAAAATGATTTCGTATCACGACCTTCAGCTGGCTACAAATAACTTTTCTGAAGGCAACTTGCTCGGAGTAGGAAGCTTTGGTTCTGTGTACATGGGAATCCTTTTGGACGGAACAAGTGTTGCTGTCAAAGTTTTAAATTTGCAGAATGGGGGAGCTTTAAAAAGCTTTGATGCAGAGTGTAGGGTATTACGTGCAGCTCGACACAGGAATCTTGTTAAAATCATAACTACGTGCTCTAATAATGAGTTCAGAGCTTTAATTTTGCAGTACATGTCTCACGGTAGCCTTGACAAATGGCTATACTCTCACAACTATTGCCTAAGTTTCCTTCAGAGGATCAACATATTGCTTGATGTTGCATTGGGTTTGGAATATCTGCACTGTGGTCTCCAGGAGATTGTGGTTCACAGCGATTTGAAGCCTGGCAACATCCTTTTAGATGAAAGCATGGTTGCACATGTTAGTGACTTTGGCATTGCAAAGATAATATCTGAAAACCAGGCTGCAACACCAACCAACAACTTGGGTACACTTGGATACATAGCACCAGGTAAATCCTTTCACCTTTGTACGTCAAATACGAATATTGGCATTGGTAAGGAGGCGACGAACTGCTTCTTCTAGTGAGAAGTAGAATACCAAAATTGAACTGACAACAGGAATGCTCAATAACCATTTTTATTTTTTTTTGCAGGATATTAGTGAGTGGTAATTATGATATTTTTATGCTTGATTACTAAAATCTGGAAGAACTGCTAGTACGGTACTTTATAGGCTGTTCAGTCTGCTAGCATGATCTTTCCATGTTTGTCATCTAATTTTTTGTTTTTCACTGTACTTGGCTGTTAAAGGTTATCAAAGTTTTTGGTACCTAAAACAAAAAAGAAAATCAACCATACGAAAGAAATTGGTTTCTGGGAGGTTTAGACCAATCTAATGTTTCTTAAGGAGACAAATTCAGGTGTAATACTTTCTAATATGCAACTTAGTTGACAGACCAACAGAGTATGCTTTTCACTTACAGTCTTCAAATGTATGGTTCCTGGACAGAATATGGCCATGAAGGAAGGGTATCTAAAGAAGGTGATATGTATAGCTTTGGGGTCCTGTTGTTGGAGACTTTCACTAGAAAGAAACCCACTGATGAAATGTTCACTGAACAATTGAGTTTGAGGCAGTGGGTGAAAGCATCACTTCCCAAAGTTATGGCTGTTGTTGACATAGGGTTAATAAGAAGTGAAGATGGAGGAGACATCACAGCTACTGATGACAATCTTCTTGCAATCATGGAGTTGGGCTTGGAATGTTCCCAAGATATACCCAAGGAGAGAATGAACATAAAGGAAGTAGTTCTCAAACTGAATAAGATCAAGTTGCAGGTGCTTAGCAGATTCTGAGTTTGTCTACAAGCTACTAAAGCGGTAGATTTGGTGATACTGTTTCTTCATTATCTGTAAATGTGATGAGAATGCCGGTAGGCTTGATTTAGTGAAGTACACTTATAATAATGTCTATGTTAGGCTTGGCTGATCATCATGTCCTACCTGATCCCAACTCTTAGAACCCGACATTGTCTGCTTTAGTTTATCCAGATGTTAATGCGTTAGCATAGCGAAAAAATCACATGATTGAACAGCATTTTCTGCGTCCAAGCTAGTAGTGTTTATCACAGTGGGTGAATTCATCACTTGGGAAAAACACTATGGAAGTTGTGGACAACAGCAAGACGGGGCAATCTTACTTGCAATGATGGCAGTTGGGCTCGTAATGCTGCAAGGAACCGCCCGAGGAGAGAATTTGGGTAATAAAAGAAGTAATTGCAAAGCCGAACAAGATCAAGCCGCAGGTGGTTGATGTTGTTGGATGTCCAAAATGAGACTAATCTTGGTTTTCATGAGATTGTTAGTTTGTTCAGGAATCCTGCCAGGAAAGTTACCAGGAGCGATGATAGGCAGCTGCTCCCCAGTTCTTCGACAAAGCCATGTCAACCCCATCTCCTCAGCCCACTCAAATTGCATAAACCAGAACATATTAAGTCTGCAGATACTACATTACATCATACTAATTGGTAGTGATCATTACATTAATTGCACTGAAATTAACAGACTTACAATTTACATTTTGCAAGTGATCTTCAATTCCCTATTAATTAAGCTTGCTAAATGTCACGCGTCATACCCTTATTAGCGAACTCATGAACAGATTCTTCAGCTTATGTATATGTTTACGGTAACAGACCTGTTAATTGTTTCTCGGGGGCGAAAGCACGTGCATAAGAATGACAATTGAAAGGCCTTAGAGCCTCAACTTGGTAAATAAGCCTAATGTGTGACGCCAAAAAGACCTGGTAAACTTAGGGGCCTAATGTGTGACGGCATAAAGACTTGGTAAACTTAGATAGGCCTACACCTAATAAATGAACCGACTAACAAAGATCAAAGCGCTGTTGGGGTACAAAGGCTAAATTGTAAAACAACACGTAACGCCTTTTTGGCTTTTGACAAATAAACTTCTGACTTCTCATTTTGAATATTTGAAATCCTGACATTTTAAAATTTCAGCTATTAGACCCAAATTCAATCTAGCGTCACAATTAGATGGATCAACTTTGTTAGTGCAATCCACGTGAACTTTTACAATAAAATTTTAACTATGTGGTGTTTTCTATTTTTCCGCTCCCCAAAAAATTGCAAATGTTTGATTTGCATACATGTTAAAGAGGTGGGCAAAAGATTTAGGCTCCGTTTGGTAACCATTATTTTTCAGTATTTTTTTTTTAATGTTTTAAACTGTAGAAAATAAATGCGTTTGACACACAGTTTTCGTTTTTTTTTTTCCTTCAGTTTTAAAAACCAGTTTTTAAAACATGGTTGTTTTTAAAAACTCCAAACAGGGGTTTTCGGTTTTCAGTTTTGATTTTTATTTTGAGACCGTCACCCCCCCCCCCAACTGCCGGCAGCCACCGCTCACCGCCATTGCCACGGTCGGCGACTGGCAGCCTCCTCCGACGGCCGGCAGCCACCGTCGGCGACTGGCAGCCACCAGCCACCACCGGCGATTGCAGGCAACCACCAGCTACTGCCGGCATCGGCAGCCACTGCCGGCATCGGCAGCCACTGTCGGCCACCGCCACTGCAAACCACCACCAAAGAAAAAAATCAAAATAAAAAAAATAGGTAATCAAACACCCATTTAATTTTGTAAAAAAAAAAAATTAACTTGTTTTGGTTATTATTTTTTTAGAAACAAAAAACAAAAACTGGAAGTGTTCCCAAACGCTACCTTAGTTTTTACTATTATGTCCTCCATCAGGCACTCCTTTACATCCTTCCCCTAATTTCTTTTTTTGGTGTAGCACCTCTCTAATAGGAGAAAACGGATACATTTCAACCGTCCTTAACCACGCCATCACCACCACTGTAACAACATTTGCCACCACCGAAATTGCCCACCACTCTGATTAAATTAATCCCCCACTTGGTGTAAATGAACCCTCCACCATCGTAATTCAGTGCCATAAAATTTCAAGGGCGGGGGATGTTCGTCGCCTCAAACCACCACCCGCACCAATCACCATCATCCAACCAAAAATGCCACAAAAGTTACCTTGGATCTTCTTTGAAGTTCAATCTCAAATCAAGTAAAATTTCTGACTAAACTTTAATATGAAGACAAATCAAGTGTTTAGTTCCGGATCAAATCTAAAATATAATATAGATCTAAAAGCTTGAATTGATTAGGTCAAATATCAAGCTGTCGATGGGATGTGATGGCATGGTTGCGATAAACGAGGAGACGGCGGTGCCTACAAGATGTGACAAGGTGGCGCCTATGGGATGCAAACTCGGTATTAGTTGGCATGAGGCAAACATGGTGGCTCGTGGGGGCTGAATGAAGGCGACTACGGTGAGTCGGGGGGGAGGTGGTGCTGTGGTTGAGAAAGGAGGAGAGAGAAAGGTCTAAAGAAACCTGAAAACAGAGACAAGTCTGGTTACTAGCAAAGAGCAAATATAGAAGTTGATAAAGATCATGTCTTACCAAAAGAAAGTAAGCAATATTTTTGAAACAACCAAAAAACAAAAGATACCACAAGTGTTTTTTCTTTTCTTTTTTTTTTTCCTTTCATTCGAAGCGCCGGTCTCCTTTCTTTTCCATTTTTTTTGTTTCTTTCTCTTGATTCACCATCACCGCCTATTGCTTGCTACGTAGCACCAACACTAGTATCAACTCCCTGTATACCAGCAACTACTATCGGAGCATTCTACAAAATAGTGTTGAGAAAACATTAGGATTTTGAGGAAATGTTAGAGTTTGGAGAAAAATCATAGATGCTAGGAGTGAGCATTTAAACCGTTAAAACCGAACCTACCAATCCGTATATTTCCAAACCAATCTAAAAATCAATCATTTTGATTTTTTTTTTTAAACTGTACATTTGATTCAGTCGGTTCGGTTCGGATCGGATTTTTTTTAAACCGTATAAACCGAACCAACCTTATATAATATAACATATCTATATATTTACCTAATTTAAGTTATTTTTTACTAACCTTAGTTATCTAACTACTCATATAAAATGGGATAAACCCTAAATCCCTTGACATAACACACATTTTTCACTCGCCGCCTACATTTCACTAAGTGTTATTAATTATGATAAAAAAAATTCAATTTTTTTGGAGCTTATTAGCAAGAATAAGTTATTAATTTTGGGCCTAAACTTGCCCAAAAATTGAGTTTAGTCCAAACCGATTAAATCGTCCAAATTGATCCATTCAATCTATTCAATCCGCCTAAACAAATTGTTCAACCACGGTTCAGTTTTTTTTCCCAAACCGAGGTTGGTCGGTTCAGTTTGGTATTCAGTCTCCAAACCGAACCAACCGAACCGTGCTCATCCCTAATAGATGCATTACTCGCACATTGTTTGTAAGTAAAAAGTTGAGATTTTCTTACATACTTAAGCTTTTGAAATACTTGTCCCACGTTGGTCATTGTAAAGAACTTTAAAGAGTATATAAGAGGACACTCCTTGGCCTTCTAGTATGATGTGCTTGAGTCTAAGACTCGCACGTGCAAGGGGGAACGGAAAAGTAGCTATTAGGACACTTTTATTCTTCTAACCAACAATCATATCTTTATTACAGCATTTTATTTCGAAATGAATTTTAGAATTAATCCTTGTAATAGATTTGCAACAGCTATATTTGCATTAACTTTTAAGCCTCTACCTCACCTATAAAAGGAGTCCTCTTCCAAACTTACTGACATACAACTAAAGGTTTTCTCCTTTATTCCTTCTTCTAATTTCTGTACACTTGTGGGCATTTTGGTAAGATATGGAGTGAAGCTTTTGGTTCATTCTTGTGCACAGAAGTATGAGTGAATCAATAGTGAGAGCTAGGCTATTGTATTTTGGAGGTGATGCGTCGCTAATTTTGTTGCACCAGTGGTACTCCGAATGGGCGCGAATCGTCTTAATAGAGCGACCTAATCCACACCTCAACCAGCTGTTTTTACTTCATTTTTTGGGAGTTGTTATTGCCTATTTCTTGTAACACTCTCCCTATATAGTTAAGGCTAAGCGTGATTGGTATTAAGATTCATCCAAAAAACTCTCACTAACTCCAATGGCTTAAGATTCTCACAGATCTACGATTTGGTTCGTATCATCAGTGAACTTTAGAAGGAACTTTAGAATGGTTTTTACTATCTTAATCGAGCAACAATCCTGAACTGTAAAAGAATTAGATAATCTCAAGAGGAGAGGTAGGAAAGAACTAAAAAGAGGGGAAGAAAGACAATAGGAAGAAAGGTCCAGAGTTGGATTGGATGTATGAGTTCGAGGAAGAAAAAACAAAACTACCTGTTGTACCAGAATGATAGGAAAAATTAGCCGCACTTGAGTCCCAGATTGCTAGGATGAAGAGAGCCGATTACCCTTTAGATCTCAATGCCTTAACCATGAACCTCGAGGATGGGCTATCCCTCAAGTTCAAGATGCTGGAGATGGATAAGTTTAATAGAATCACGGATCCCAAGATTCATGTGATGATGTACATGTGAGCGTTAGCCCCATACGGAATAAATCTGAATCATTGATACAATTGTTCCACCATACCCTTACCAGAGTCGTTTCTCAATGGTTCTTTACTTTGGATGAAGCCCAAGTCCGCACATAGGAAGACATTGTGAGAGAATTCGTCAAGCGATACCAGTATAATGCAGACCTCATCCGAAGAACTTGGAAACCACCAAGCAAGAGCCAAGGGAGTCTATTTCAGCTTTTACCATAAGGTGGAGGAATAAGGTAGCCCAGATGGTGAACCATCCAATAAAGGAAGAGCAAGTGAAAATCATAAGGAGTAACCTGCTTCCAGTCTACCACGATTACATCTTTGGCCACTACCACATGTCGTTCTAAGCTCTCATGGGATCCCTCATATAGATAGATTATGCAATCAACAAAGGAACCATCTCTTGTGAGTTAAAACTGCCAGGGGTATACCGAGCCTATCCAAGGTGTTTCAATGTGCAACCTAAACCAGCAGCATCCAATAATGTCAACACCACACAAGCACCTCAGGCAGTGACATGGGAACCTACTACGGAGCCTAGGAAGAAGTTCACAACCTTGAACAAACACACTCCCCAAAGTCTTTGAGCAGTTGTTGAGAAAGGTAATGATTTTTAAACTGTCGTCTACTTCCACACCAACAGTGATACCCGAAGGATATGATATAAATGCCATTTTTAATGACCATCAGGGAAAGGGCCACCCTTCAAAGAGATACATCACCCTATGACACGTTATATAAGACCTAATCGACAAGAGTGAAGTTTTCCCCCCTATTGGACCAAATGTTTGAAAATAACCCATGCCACCCCATAGGGTTAACTGCTTTAATGGCAGCCAGTTAGTTATGGATCCGACCATTCTTATTGTTCCAGCGAGCTAGCCAGCCAGCTAGTTTTGAGTCAGTATCTGCTTATGATTCTCTACCACAGTTCTACGATATGTTTACTAGGGAAGAGTTAATGGATGGTGAGAGCCTCACAGTTGAAAAAGAATACAATGAAGAAACTGGGTTTATGTTCTGATCCATTGCCAATCTGTCCCATTTAAGTAGATTAGGCCGAGTATACCAGACCCACCCCAGCCAGCCACATCCAACCCATTGTTCTCTCAAGACCCTCCTGATGATGAGGTCATTAGATAGCTAAAGAAGACCCAAGCCAATATTTCCATATGGGGGTTACTGTCAGCCTCGTATTCCCACCGTCAAGCCCTTATCAAACTCCTTGGTAAAGCTTAGATACGGTCCATACCTAGCCCGAAAACTTGTCCCAAGTGCTAGGGGCTATATATTACGAATTTGTTCTCACATTTTCTGAGTATGACCTTCCCAAAACAGGACGGAGCCACAATGATCCATTTGATATCATTATGCGAGCGCTTGATAAAAGGATTCATCTAATCCTTATAGACAATGGTTCTGCTCTAAACATCTGTCCCCTATGCACTGTTCATACCCTTGGCATTGACCTGTCGGAATTCACTCTCTCCAACCAAGCCTTCTGAGCATATAGTGACATCAAAAAGGAGGTAATTAGTAGGGTGAAGCTTCAGATGACTGTGGGTACAGCGGCTTTGATGTTGAGTTTTAGGTATTGGATATTTTGGCCGCCTTTAATCTTCTGTTGGGACAAACTTAGGTACATTTGTGGGTGCAATTCCCTCTACATTGCATTAAAAGGTCAAGTTTGTGTTATAATGGGAGATTCGCAGTTCCGTAGATTGGACAGGTCAGAAAGGATAGTGTTTAGATACCACATGATTCTTTGAATATTCTGCTCAGTGGGTTTACGACGGATCACCCGATTCAGTCTCTCAAGTACGGGGAAGTTTGTCACGGTGAAAACTTCCTCACCTTTTTCCCTTACAACAGTACAACAGTGCTCTCCATGTTGAGAAAATTTTACTATTTTCCTAGAAAAGGCTTAGGCCAAAACTATAAAGGAATTCCTAGCTTCCTGGACATGGAAAGTAAGAAAGATCACACAAGCCACCCAGAAAAGAAAGAAAAGAAACTCTCCGGAAGTTCGCCCAGGCCATAACCTTAAATTGACCCATTAAATTTTATTTTTTTTGGTTATAAAGGAAACAATTCACTTTTCACACACACACTCTCTGTCTCTCTCTCTCTCTCTATCTCTCTCTTTTTCTCTCTCTGGATTAATTTTACGCTACACCCCATACTTAGGGGTTAGTTGCACCCAGCACCCCAGTGTTTTAAAATTGGCACCCAACACCAAAATTTTAAAAATCTTGGTATCCAACACCAAATGAAGGTCAAAATGGCGTTTAACCACACGTCTGTTAATTTTTTAGGGGCAAAATAGTCTCTTTGTCCTTTACAAATGACATGGTGTCCATGTCATTTCCACGTGATCAATTCTTCACTAAATCTATCCCTTTGTACCCACTTGATTATCTTCCTTCTCCACCCTTACCCCACCCACTCATTTCTACCACCACCCTTGCCGAGCACACTACCACCACCAACCTACAAAGCCCTGTTGCCACAACTTTGTAACCAAACCCCCCCGGCCACCAACCTATGAATCCCAACCTCCATCACAACCTGAAAACCCACAACCCCCAACCTTTGACTCTAGCAACCCGCAATCACACCCACCCACCCACCATATCTGACCCCCCCACCCATCCACCACCGAGCCCTTTCCATTTACCCCAACAACCAGCCATCGCCCACCATCATTGTGGTGCCACCAGCAAGCCCCAGATCTGCATCCCAGATCCTAGCCCTTTTCAGCTAGCCTAACATGTCCCTCTCCCCTCAATTTGGACCGTTGATTACGTGGTGATGATGTGGTGCGGTGGTGGTGATGTCACATGGTGGTGGTGCTGATATGTTATGAGTGCGGCGACAGCGTTAATGCGACCAGACTGGCGATGAATGATTGGGTTCGCCGACAACTAACGTGATTCGGTCATTCGACCATATTTTAAACCAGTGGTGCTGCGTCTTGGGTCATGGATCTAAGCGCTAGCAGTGATTAGGGTTGAGATTGACGTTGATTGGGGTGAAACTGTGGGGTTATGATTTGGTAGTGGTGATGGTTGGGTGGTTGTGGATTAACAGTAATGGTCCAAAATAGCACTATTGGTTGCGGGGCTGTCGGTGGGGCTATGGGAGGGACGGGGCTGTAGGAGGGACTGAGGAAGAGGTTATGGACGGGGCAAAGGTGGTAACACAGCAGAGAGTGGGGCTTAGTGTATGTTGGTAGCAGTGACAGAGGTTTGGCGTGGCGCGGCGCGGGGGTGGGAGCGTGGGCAAGGCGGGGTGGGGTGGGTCAAGGGATTAGGAAGATGATTAGTCAGGGAGAAAGAAAGGGTAAGGAAATAATGTGAAGGGCCTCGTGTCAATTATTGGTGACATTTGGAGCTGATATGGACAAAAGATGGATTTAACAGGTAAAAAAACCATTTTGGCCTTTCAAAAGTAACAAACGTATGGTCAAACGCCAGTTTGACCGTCATTTAGTATTGGATACCAAGATTTTAAACAGTTTGGTGCTGGGTACCAAAATTAAAACTATCGGGTACTGGGTGCAACTGACCCCTAAGTATAGGGTGTAGCGTAAAATTAATCTCTCTCTCTCTCTCTCTCTCTCTCTCTCTCTCTTCATCCACTAATTCCACCATTACCACAAAATATGGCCCCATTAACATGGCCACTATCACATAAAATTTATAAACAGCAACCACATTGGACGATGGTAGACAATGTAGCCAAAGAGGAGATCGTCATATGCCGGTCGTCCCATTTCAGTCGCCTTTACATCTGTAGAGATTAATTGGATCTCTATTGAGATCATCTTGTGGTTATTATTGTTTGGGGGTGGTTCCACATTGGTTGTGTGGTGTTGGGTTCTGGTTGGGGCACTACTGCGTTGGTATAATGCTGGGCGGTGTTTGTTGGTAGGTGCATCATGCATGGGTGGTGCTGTGATTTCATAAAGGTGGTTATAAGTTGTTCAGTGATGGTTGTTGGTTTCTGGGTGGTGGTGCGATGGTTAGGGAGGTAGTTATTTAGTGGTTATAGGTTGTTTAGGGGTGGTGGTCGGTAGTCGTTGGCTGGTCTCTGTATGGTGGTTCGACAGGTTTTTTAGAGTTAGTTGTGTTTTAGAGGTTTCCCAAACAGCAACTAAAAACGTATTTTGACATAAGCAGTCATTTACAACTTACTTATTAACTTATTAAGCCGGATTATGTATACGGTTAAACGGACACTTATTTATAACCCACTCAAACTCGCGAGTTAGTGGGTTTTAAAATAAGTGACCCATTTAAGACTCAATTATTAAATGGGTGGGGTTGGGTGAGTTTTAACTGGACGGGTTTAGATGAGTAAATAGGTTTGGATCTTAATTCTCACCTTTAATTGGTACCATGTTCATCCCTTTTAGACTACTCTATTTGAAAGCTAGCGAGACTCAACAATAAAAGAATCTGGACGATATGATAATGAAGCTATTGGAGTTTGCACAGATGATGGACCCGGCAATGCCCCTGACGATCTTTGGTATACCAAGGGATAAATTTTCTGAATGGTACAAATGGCTTGTGGAGCAAGTTAGGGGAACTGCGAGTTTTTCTACAGGACTTACGTGAAACTGTCACGGAAAGGCCCAAGGGATATAGACAGGCTACACTGGATAGTTTCTGAGGTGATGTTGGAAGTTATATTTTAAGGTAGTGAACTGTATCCTTTACGCCTGAAAGAGTTTTTGGTTAGTTCATGACTTCAGGGTAGCCGATTGCCTTGCTCTCCGTGTTATACATGGACATTGCATCATGAAGTGGCTAAGAGTGCGTGACTCCTACCCGTGTTTGAGGTTAATCATCTGCTTCCGGAAGAAATCGAAGCACATTGATCAATCAAAGAGAGATTCAAAGTTTGTGACGCTGAACAGGACTCCCAATAGATAAAATCAAATCGGAAATACCCTTTATCTCATACTACTCTCTCGAAACATAATCTACTGTTTTGAAAAAACAATAAAAAAAAACTTGAATGGATTCAAAATGATGTTACGGGAGAAAAGGGAGAATTGAATAGCTTGTAAAACGCACATAGTCTGTATAAGATTTATCAGCCATAAAGCTAATCCGTACCAATGTCTGTCAGCTTCCCAGCAACATGAATGTTTCAATAAACTTCAGAAGCCGAATCTAAATCTTTTTGGAACATCGTCTGAAGCCTCCAAATCACTCAATGCATTAGTTGCAAAGCAAAAGCGACGTTCAAACTCTGAAGATAATGCAGAGGTTCAAACTCTGAAGATAATGCAGAGCTTCGACGTTCAAACTCTGAAGATAATGCAGAGCTTCCCATGCGCACATGCTTGGATTAGGGAGGTTTCCAGGGACAGAGTGAGGTCTCCGGCTAATAGCGTGTACATGCTTGGAGTCGTAGTTGAAAATGCAAATGGCAAATGTTGTGTGCATGCATTTAGTAGTCTAGTACTGAAAGTCTCCATCTAGACTGTCTAAGGCGCTACTAGACTAAGGAGAGCGTGAAATGGAATCGAGTGTAAGATGTGGAGTTCCAATTTTCAGGATCCTGATGTTTATAATAGATCTTACCTCCATCTAATGAAGAAACTGAGGATCAAAGGTGACTTCACATTCACTCTGAAATTGTTATTTTGGAAGTTCTGAAAACTTATCCATGGTGATATGGAAGATTCCACCTGCAAGTCACTTCAATGATGTTCAATTAGCATTTTCCATCAGCTTTCTAACTACAAGATTGAGTTTGTTCTTCCCTTATCCAATACAAGGCGACAGTTTCCATATGAAGCGAGGGGGTCCATGCTACCGAACTAAACCCAAAGGACTCAGAATTCAAACTCTTTCGCAACAAGGAAAACAACTAGAAACCTGCAATTTATTCAGTAATGCTTTTCTTACACCTAGATTGGGATTGTACTGCCCCCGTTTTGACATGACTTCTTTAGCAAAACGAAAGCTTTTGGGTGAGTTCTGTAGCAATATCTATCAGAAAGATGTGATCAACTCCGCTTAAGTTGGTGCAACTGTTGATCTATGACTATATTATTCCTAAGCAGCAGCAAGATGCAGATGACCTCTCAATCACGTTCAAGACTCTATGCTCTACAGTGCAGATTGGAATATCATCTCAGCAAGTTCCTGCAAAAGAATTGTTCTGATATTTGTAACGACAAGCGGCATTAAAGAAGTGCCAGCAATAATGTAGATAACTTCATGCCAAAGGATCGATATAATCAGCTTAACAAAGTCGTATCTAAAATCATCGTAAGGACACATTTATATGAGAACAATCATCTAAACGTACGTGCTTATTACATATAGAACCGAGAAACATTTTTTTAACCTAGCACATAGAAGTGGGTCCATGTAGTTTACAGCCGAACATTAACACACATGTTTGACAAGCCGTTTATTCCAGTAAGAAGACGTAGCCCCCATAGGGCATCAGGACGGAAGAGGTATAGAAGCACAACTTATAAATGTTTTCTAAAGGTTTAAAACACACCTATAAACCTCTCAATAAGCAAAAGTATCATAAAATCTTTTCCTTTTTCCCTTAAGATATATATATATATAGGGAGCTGATCCGTTGAGAGCGCTAGCAAACTGAGTTAAGTTGCTAGCGCGATCCGGCCGTCCACTCACGATCTGTGGACGGCCCAGATCTTTTTTTTGCATTTTTTTTAAGTCCGTCCGCTACATTATTTAGCGGACGGTATTTTTGACAAATATACCCCTCAGTCCCAATTACACCTGTCCGCCACATTATGTAGCGGACGGTATTTTTGACAAATATACCCCTCAATCCCAATTACATCTGTTTTACTTTCTCGAAAAGAGACATCCGTGTTGTCAGCTCTGGAAAAGAGACAACCAACTTTTATTTTTTCTTTCCCCCTCATCTCTCATCTTCTCTCTTCTGGATGAGCTCCTTCAAGACGGTGGTTCCTTCGGGATAGTTGGACAGCACCTCCCGTGTCCGGCGATCAAGGGCACAACCATCTTTCCCCCTCATCTCTCATCTTCTCTCTCTCCCTTGTGAGCGTGCGAGTGCCGATCGAGGCCACAACCATTTGAAAACTATTCCTTCTCTTTCTATCTTACCGCTTCACATAGTTATGATGTGCTTTGATTTGGTTGTCATGGGTTTGAGAAATTAGGTTTTTTTTTTAAATCTTTTCGTTTTTTATATAGGGTGATAGAAATGGAGGAGGTTGAAGAGCCTAGAACAAAATGGCAATCTGTTGCCAGCCAATTTCATGAATGGTTCCAGCCTGCAGGTGGATGTGCTAATTGGGTGTGCTCGTTTTGGAGTCTTTTTTACTAATGGAAATCTGTTGCCAGCGAACTTCATGAAGATTTGTTCATCAGGATCAAAGTAAGAAGAGAGAGAAAAAGAAGAAGTCAGAATGAGAGAAGGGAGGGAAAAGAGAAGACTAGTCCGCTACATAATGTAGCGGACACATTAATGTCGTCCGCGATATTGTGTCGCGGACGGCGTGGAGGGGCAAAAAGGTAAAAAATGTCGTCCGCGATATTGTGTCGCGGACTACTAACAGTTTTAAAAAAAGGCTCAATCTGGACCGTCCATCTTTCAGGATGGACGGCCCAGATCGTGCTAGCAAATACTCCATTTTGCTAGCGTTATCAAGGGATCAGCTCTCATATATATATATATATATATATATATATATATAAAAATATATAGGGTCGTGATCCATTGATAGCGCTAGCACGTCCGCTACATAATGTAGCGGACGAAAATTGTCGTCCGCTACATTATGTAGCGGACGGCAAAACAGCGCTAGCAACCCTGCTAGCGCTATCAACGGATCACGACCCATATATATATATATATATATATATATATATATATATATATATATATATATATATATATATATATATATATTACATCCATATATATATATATATATATATATATATATTACATCCAACAGGGTTGCATCCGTGCACAATAACTATATAAATCGCTTTGTCAAATACCTAGAGTGTTCTGTTCCTAAGGTGCATTATGTTCCTTTTGTGCCAAAGGCACTAAAACTTGCCACAAAGACAGGATCTGCATAAAATCAAGGACCCCGGAATCAGTCGAGCAATTCCAAGCTAAAATACATCCCCGAGCTATGCTTGTTCTTCCTGCAGCCCAAGTGACGGAATTTAATTCCACCTAAAGCATCACTTGGTCGATTTCTTCAGTATTTAAGTCCGTATACTAGAGCAACTACAATAAGGTTGTAACCAAATCAAATCTCAACTCATGATTTTTTTCTCTTAAATAGTGGACTCCAAAATACTAGATATATGAGAGGCATCCAATCTCGCACACTAACTCTCAAACTTATCTAACCCTTCCTCGTAGAGTATGCCCTTCTTCACCAAGGACCTCCATAATCATTTTCCCTCCTGGAGCTTTATATTTTGAAGCTCCTAAAATGTAAAGAGGGCACACTACTACCAGATTTCCTAGTCACAGCTGATTAGAGAAAAACAATGAGAGTAAGTAGGCAATATAATCATCTCCTGAATAAAGTGTCTCCTTTTCAGTACTCTTTCCACCCAGTTAATCAACTCTTGAACCATCGCAACACCTTGCCCACATAAGCCTTTTCCTTAATGAAGCACACAATACAATACCCAAGTACTTGGCAGGAAGACCTCAAAAACAACTGCATTACCATATCCGCTGCATATGAACTAGGAACCCTTTCCAGCATAAAAGACTATAGCAGCATAGCTAAGAAGAAAGGAGTCACTATCGTCCCGTCTCCACAGATTTGCCTATAGCAAGACCGTGCACAACCTTTAGAGACTACGAATCCAAAACAATACCGAAAGAAGCCATGATTAAACTAGCCAGCCTTGGCACCTTATCCCCGTCCATCGCTGGCAGGGCTGCCATGATCTCGTTTTCATCAGAAGGATGTTCAAGGATCTGGGGTTCATCCTCCTCGAACAAATAAAAAATCGAACCCTACTCTTTGCACGGTTATGAGCATTCACCACCAGTGTGAAAACTTTGTCAAGCGGCAGCTCCCTGTTAACCACAAGACACGAAAATACTCTCCGGAATCTCTTCAGACATAGGCTATCTCCCCGCTTCTGACTCCAGTTCAGCCTGCCAAACAAGCTTCTCGGACGAACTCCTAACCCCCTCAACCACGTCCAACTTGACAACATCACTTAAAACCTTGAAAAATGACACTTAAAACCTTGAAAAATGACATTCGACCATCCAATTCCTTGTATCTTCTTTTAGAAATTCAATTTCTAGGCGAGAATGTAACAATCTTATAACGATCTCAAGGAATTTGAACTCCATAGTTTACAGAGTCTGAATTCTGAAAGTGGTTATACGACCCAATATCTAGAAAAAAAGGAAATAGAAGGCTAGCAACGTGATTGAGAATCTTAAATTCGACCCACTTGAACTTCAACATTGGAGTAACCTGACGATGCAAGTTCCTAAAATTCGTGGAATAGACAGCAGTATCAACTGATACTTGTTTTTTCTTTATGTAATCCCTTCACATGTTTACATAAATTACCTACGTAGGGAGCGTAATTAGCAGCATCCCACACATATCTCCCTTTTGAAGCCTATAATTGACTAGTTATTTGCCAGCAATGTCAATGTAATTAGCACCATGAATATGTAATCTTATGATGTGAAAGTAATTAGCACCACCAAATATGTAATCTATCTTCTTTTCTCCCAGATTTACCTGCTTAATCTTAATGTCTTTTGTCCCAGTTTTCACCTTATCTTTTTCTTATGAAAACCTTCACAGCTTTACATAAATTAGCGATGCAGGGACTGTAAGTAGCGGCACCTCCCACATATTACCCTTTTTGAACGTAATAATTGAATAGTTATTTGCCAACAACGTCTAGGTAATTAGCACCATAAATATGCTATCTTGATGTTTTATGTTTTCCCAATTTTTACCTGCTTCGCAGAAAGAACTTTAGGCTCTCCCCATTCCATGGCCTTCCTCTCGAGCAATTCAAAATCGGCCTTTCCAGCCTATCGGAGGACACCAAATAGCAATGTGTAAGACACAGAAGACAGCATTTATAACAATGCAAAGAAGGGTGCTGTAGAGCAGATTACCTCTACTTCGGCCCCAAGTTCAGTATCAAAGCTCTGATACCTCTTCTGGACAAGCTTAGCCAAAGAACCATCCTTTTCCAAAGCCAAGCAGACAAAGGTTTAGAAAAGACAAACAGGAGAGATGTAGACAGAGAGAAAAAGAGTCACCTCAATCAGCTTGGCGACATTTCGGAGTCCACGAGCCAGGGTATCCATACCAGCAACATGAGCAATAAACAAGTCCTCAACATCAGTGCTCTCCCTTCGCCTGATACAATAATAAATGACCATATATATTGTAAAATGGGGAGTACTAACAGGGAGGAACATTATTGAATGGGTGTAGAGAGGAAATTGCCATTTTTGGAGATATGGAGGGAGGGAAGTTAGATTATAGTATAAATCCCTATATACGAATATCTTTCTGCCAATTTATCCCCCATAATATACCGGTGCTATCTTGTTCCCCTAGTCCCCTGCCCCCAACCTCCCCTCCCCCCACCCCCCTTTCCAACTTTCTCATCTCCTCGGAAAACAGTCCAAGCAGGTGAATATGTCTGGCTTTTGAATAGATAAATAATATTGGTCCGGTAGATTCAAAGTCACTACAGATTCTGCTTTGCTAGCATTGCAGAGACTCTCTCTACGAGTTTCATAATAGCATGTACCTCTGATCATTGCTTCTAAATTTGGGCTTTTCATGGTCAGTCTTTCCGCCAGCCCTTTTCTCTTACTGCAAGTTCGGTAGTGGCTGATGATAGTTTTAGTATTTGAGCTCCACAAGTGTCACTAAAGGGGGACTTATGATAACTTTAACGACGAAAGTGGAGCACAAATAGCAACTCGTATTGCACATGTTTATGTTTAATGTGTAAAAAGTGAAATACAATCATAAGTGAGTAGAGTAAATTAACCCCTTCATAAAAAACTACGCAAACCTCAACCTAATATCACCAAAACTGAAATTTGCATCAGGTAAAAGTGAAAACTTTTAACTAAAATCAACATCCGTGTCCCTTTTTGTCATACCAATTTAAAGAGTTCCTTCCCTGAATTCTCTTTTTGAAATACTTACCTACCTTTTTCCACTTGCACTTCTCTTCCATTAAAAGACTAATGATATCAGTCCTTTGACAAGCAAATGAAGGTAAAAGTCAACTTCTAAAAACCAAAGTCCAGCACTACATGAAGAGACAGCATCAAAAAACCTCACACAAGGCAGAAATATGTGTATCTACAGTAATGCGCATGTGTGACACATGTCAAGAAACATCTTAGAAGAGAACGAACGTACAATTTGGCATCAAAATTAAATCCTCCAGGAGCCAGTCCTCCCTGCAAGAAAAAGGTGAAAACAACAGTAGGAACAGTTACTAACATCTCAAGTTTTCAGATGCTTTACACATTAAGACATCCTTCACATACATTTCGGACAACACTGAGCATAACAAGTGTTGCTTCCCCTATATCCATTAGAAACTGATCTGTATCCCAACCTGTAGAGAAAACAATAGCTCTCCGCTAAGTTAACATTTCAGAGTGAAATATGCACCAGAGTATCACGTTGCACTGCAACTTGGCACAAGTTAATATTTAAAAATAGCAGATTAATCGTAGTCGAATACCAATCTGAGGGTCACCAGTGTTGGCATCTATATTTCCCAGCAAACCATTAACTCTTGCAGTCTCAAGCTCATGGTGGCAGCTGTAAAGAAAACATGTACACACATAAAGCCAGCGGACTCATTTAAATTCTAAGTTTGAATCCCAAGATGATACTGAGACCAAGTCCAAATTGAAATTCAAAACAGGAGAAATTGAGATTGAATAACGTACAACAACTGCATACTTATCCAAGTTTAATTAGGGGTTTATACTTCCATTGCATAAAAAGCTTAATTTGAGATCAATCTCTCATCATCTTTATTAAATTTAGAACTCCATAATTCATCTTTGCAAAATATAGAAATTATCATGTTCCATTACGTATAACATGATTCTCATTGTCACAAGTGATGGTAAGCTGATCATACAAATTACTTCTCAGTGAATGAACAGAAGTTTGTATCGAGTCTGATAATAGATCTAGAACTCTAAATTCGCAGATCTCGCCCAGCTCTACAGTTGAGTTGTCTTTTATTTACTTTCACATGGATTATGGATGGCATTTGTTAGTTGCAATGTGTACTTTGGGGTCGGAGCTGGAGTGAGGTTTTCAGCCTTCCAGGGCAGAAGCCTGACTAAAATTGAAGAATCGTGCAACTAAGGGCATTTGCACGCTGCTATTATCTTTTGACCATGTGGAAAAAGCCCAGCACAGGAGCACTGCTTGAGAAAATTAAAGGATTTTATGAAAGGCAGAACATCACAAACCTGTGACCTGATAGGGTGGCATGGTTGCATTCAATGTTCAGCTTGAATTCATCTGCAAAATTGAAAGGGCAACAGAAAGTTTAGGGTAATTGATTACACCAGTCATGGTTAGAACTTAGAACGTCCTGTATTTTCCAATTTCTGATCTCTTTTGCTGTCTGTTTGTATGGATTCTCTTCAATTTACTTACAACAGATTAAACACATTAAGCTTCCAAACTATAAAATTCCCCCATGTGGCGTGATGTATCATTTTTCAAATTGGAACTTCCAGGAAGGTGTTGCCAAAATGTTCAATCGTACAACTCATTTCGAAATGAAGAAAAAGAAAAAATAACAAGCGAAATTTTGTCCACAGTCTACTCAAACTATCCTTTTTCACAAATTTTATCTGCTGGCTCCTTTATTATGGTTCCTGTTGCAACAACCTTGATAAACCTAACTGTTCTGGAAAATGTAAATAAAGCAACACTGCAAAAGTGAATGCACCCAAGAATGGTTTGACAAGTCTACCCCTTCGGGTTATAACTTACAGAATCATTGTCTATGCTTCATTTGTAGATTTAAAAACAAGAAAGCAGTATTTGGATCTAGTACCTATAAGACCATACTTCCGTAAGAAATTAGCCGCTGTTGCAGCATCCCAGTCGTACCTGACATCATAAACGCATGTAACATATGGAAGAAACTGTGCACCTTATAGACACAATGAAGTTAGGTGAAAAGTATACTGGTGTTTGGTAGGTTCTTGAGGCTTGGGTTCGATAAGGAGTGTCCCTGGAGAAAACAGTAAGAGCCAGAGAATAAATTCTAAGATAATTTTCAAGTAACTGAAGCATCTAAAGTTGACAAGGCCAATGAGAATGTAAGAAATGAAAGAGAAATTGCTCCAAGTGCAAAGGAAAAAAGAAATGATTGGCATGTGTATAAATCCACATTCTGAGATGCAGACTCAGTCGAGATGCATGACGTAACGATATTGGGAAGTACCATTGAATCCAATCTTTTTTTTGTAGGCAATAGAAGCTTCAAAGAACCTTGCCTACAAGGAGATAAAAAGGCACATCTCAACTACTTGAATAAAGATTCACAAAGCAATCTAACAAACCACACAAAAATCAAAGATAATCTTTCAGAAACATTATTCTCCATTTTTAACCCCGTCTCAGATACGTAGTTCACAATTTGTTAGCTCCGTGGAAAATTCATAAAAACAACAACACTATATCACTCACAAGTCAATGACTAGGAATATGCATCAGCTATCTTACCATGTGGTCAAGTTCCCTTTCCATATCAGTGTTCAAGAGAGTTTGGTAACCCTCTCGACCACCCCAGAAGACATAGTTTTCTCCCCCTAGATAATGTGTCACCTAAAAGATATATAAAAAGTTCAGTTACCACTTCATGGAAGTAATGATCATAGAGATTCGATATTATTTTTGAGAACAAGCCACTTCATATCTCAAGTATTCTAGACGTAAACCAACCTCCATGGCTTTCTTGACCTGAGCAGCGGCATATGCATATACTCCTAAATCAGGGCTGTGATGCCAGGTTATATAAGATACAAGATCGCGGCTAGAATGAGAAGAGTAACCAAATTCGACCAAGATTAAACCATAGTATACCTTGTTGCACCGCCATGCATATATCGAGGATGCATAAACAACTGAGCTGTACCCCACAAAGGTCGAATCTTTTCCCCCTGAAACGTCAAATCAAATCAAAGAGTGATAGGAGGCTTGTATAAAAGCGAACAGAATGGTTGAGTTAAAGGGCCCAAAATCCTTCTCTGAATCAAGAAAAGCAAAGTTGTGAACGAAGAAAGAGAAAAGACAGATTGCGTCTTAATCTCAAATTACCTGAAGCTCTTTTGCAAGAGCAACAACTTCATCCAAATTTGAATTAGACTCCTAAGAAGACAAAGAATAGTAGTCAATTTGTTTACCCATAGCACTCTTAAATCACTTCCAGAATGACAAAAATACAAGGTTAAAAAGCACCGGCAACCCTTTTAGGCAGGTTAGTGTGTTATCATGATAAAGGAAGTCAGAAGAGAAGCAAAACTTAAGGCATATTGCAAGTTGCCTTTTAGCATCCCACTGATTAAAATATAAGCAATGCATGCCCTGCATATTTTTTTTTCTCACACTGCATCTGGGTAGAGATGTCAGTGACCAAATTCAGGTCTACTTACTTGGAGCGTGTTACCATCTGGAGCAATGTCCCTATCATGAAAGCACCACCTATCTACTCCAAGCTTTTCTAAGAACTCAAAGTTTGCTCTCACTGTACCATAACAGTAGAAGGTTCAAGAATCAATCCCACGGGCCTAACAATAACTACTACTGTAATGGAATATGCATTAAACCAGATTCATCTTACTCCTCCTTTTGGCCATGGCCAATGAATTGGTACCATCTTCCCATGGCCACATCTTTGTAGGTGCACCAAATGGGTCACCTCCTGTCCCACGGAATGTGTGCCAAAATGCAACACTGAATCGCATCCAATCCTGTGGCCCAAAAAAAAAAAATCACTTTTTATCAGTTTATTTCATGCATATTATTCGTCCCCAATAACAAATGTAACAAATTCAAACATCACACTACAAAAGAAATATCAAATATCGCCATCAATAACCTTCATCTTTTTCCCAAGAATTTCCTCATTGGCATTGTACCATTTAAAAGCAAGTGGGTTCTTGCTAGAAGGACCCTGAACAAACGAAAGAAACAGTGCAGATATGAGTGTATGCAGCATTTGTATCATTTATGAGTTTCAGATAATTAATATGTCTTTGAAGGCTGATGGACGTTGACCCTTCTACCTCATACTTAATCTTAGGAATGCCGGGAAAAAATTCTCCCTTCCATTCACCAGAATCATTACTGTCGCCACATTCGGTACCAATATTGACAGGGCACGTTGGCGGACCGGCAACAATCTGCAAGCGAAATAAATTAAGATTGAAAGAGTACATATCACCTTTTCATCAAAAAAGGAAAAAAAAAAAACAAGAACCTTACAGTAAGTAAAAGGAGCCTAGAAGAAGCTTATTTACCGAAGGAGACCAGGTTCAAATAAAAAAGAAACAGCAACCTAAAAAAGAAGCTTACTTACCGGTGTGAAGGAGACCAGGTTCAAATAAAAAAGAAACAGCAACCTAAAAAAGAAGCTCACTTACCGGCGTGAAGGAGACCAGGTTCAAATAAAAAAGGAACAACAAGAACCTCCATCCCTCCATTTATCCAGTCTAATACAAAGTTCCTCTCCAACCTAATGTAGCACAGGAGGACAACACCATTAGTAACCATCGGTACCAATAGTCCTTTATAAAGAAAGGAGATCACATTTATTTTATGACAGAATAAGAGGCACACTCTTTATCACGTTAGCCACATCTATATCAAAAACTAAAATCTCATAAATTCAAATTAATCCTGCTATTTTGATTTTCTTCACTGATTAATGTGAGAATTGAAGCATTGACCCACCTCTGAACCATGATAACCATCAAATCAGAACACAAAATAAAAAAAATAAACATAAAAAACATAAACCCTTTCACCCAAACAGTTGACTCAATCAGCCAACAAACCCTCGTGGTCCTCTGATCAATCCAAGCCTAAGTAGCACGGACACGGACACCGCGTCTGACACCGACACTGACCGGGACACCGGACACCGGAATTTCCAAAAAAAAAACAGATTTTAGACACCACACTGCAGGACACCGCTGAATTTTTTCATGTATTTTCTTCTGGGTATATAGAGTCATTAAATATCAAATACATTCTACATCCAAAATAGTAGACAATAATCAATAACCACAAACAAGCAACTCAAATAAAAGTCATACCTAAAATTTGAATATAGTACAGAGAACATGATACATAACATAAACAAAGCACTTCCCTACTCAACTCTTACTAAGTCATGCAAACAGGTAACAAAAACAGGGAAAGCGCCCTCTTCTTCAACGCCCAAACAGGGAACAGAAACAGGGAACTCTTGCAAAGTAATAAGAAATTACTTCACTGCTTAACTCTTACAAAGTCACACAACAATTATCTCTTTCCTTGGACCAAGGGCTCAATCTACATCAATAGTGTAATCTTTGAATGTACCGAAACGAGAGAGATGGGAGAAAAAGGAGGAGACCTCAGGAAAGAAGGAAAAAAGAGATAGATGAAAGAAAAAGACAAAGGTACCGGTTTCTGGAATCCGGCGACGGCGGGGAGATCACCGGCGAACAGTTTGGGACGATCGTCTGCTTCGTTCTCTTCTCTTGACGCCGCAGGAAGAATACTCAGAACGGTTATGGGTTGATCCAATTACGGCTTCCTTAAAAGCTTCAAAATTATCAATTATTACACACAAACCCCGAAAATAAGTTTAAACATTTGTACCTTGGCCCCATACTTTTGGACACTTCTTCGCAACGAGTGCTTGTGAGAACGCTTACGACATAGTTATCAATACCGTAAAGGCGGTATATATCGTCTTTATCTTTTACTGATAAAATATTTCTTAAATTTTATACCGGTCAATATATCGCTCTGTACCGACTGGTATATGCGATACCACCGAGATATTGTATTTTGTAACGGTTCCTTAAAAAATGTAAAAGTAACAAATTTTGTTAGAAATTTTATAAATTGACCATATATAAAAGACTAAATAGAAAAACACTATAAGTTCTATTATACTAATCAAAACCTCTATAACCTCATGCACATAAAATTCATTACAATTTGTAAAACCTCTATGATATAATACTTTATACATACCTGCTCTCACACGCACATGCACACACAAAAAAAATAATTTATTCTTGAACTCAAAGACATTACTATTGAACAAATTGCTTATTCTTATATAAGAATTTGCAAATGAGATCGTTACCAGGGGAGGGATGATCCAAGAGGAGATAATTCAATTGAATAAGCTATTTGTCTCTAATATCTCTGTACGGGAATAAACAACTTACTTAGGAGCCAATAGCTTATTTGAAAACTATGATGAATCAAGCTCTACAGGACAAACAAATTATTTTTGAGGAATTGTAGATAAAAAAAAATGTACGCATATATTATTAGGTTTCCAATGAATAAATAATACAAATAGATATTGTTAATGAAAATCTTGAGACGGTATCGAGACGGTATCGTTATTGGTACGTACTATTTCACAGAGAAAACGTTATGCACTCCGGTACGATATTCATAAATATGGCTTACGAGGCGATGACTGGACAAGAATTCCAGAAAATTCACTAACTCTATAAACATGCTTTCTGTAGATTGAGATAATTCCAAAGATTTGGAGAAGAACTCTAGAAACGTAGTAGACTTGTAAATATCTAGATACTAATGTATATAGTTCTTAAGACGGAATGTAGACCATAAAATCAAATGTATCACTACTGTCTATTGAGGAGGTAGAATAGTACAAATATCACTTGGCCAAGGCATAGACAAATCCAAATATTGTAGCATTCTCCAAGCAATACAGTAAATATCATTCTCTCAAACTCTCGTTTTCTTTTATTCATTTTGTTTTCCTTTATTCAATTCTCAATTCTCTTAACATCGCTCAACCCGATGGATAGGCTGACTTAGCATGCAAGTGGAGGGCTTGATTTAACTAAGTGCTGCGCGGTCGATTTTGAAAAGTCTTTAGTATCGTGACATGTGGTATTTCGAAATTAATAAAAAATAAAAAAATAAAATGGATACGGCTGAAAAGTGTTTGGAGGTATCGGGGTGTCAGTAGGTACTGGACACCGTACCTTTTCCCATATGAAGTGTCGGTGCTTCCTAGATCTAAGGAGCAAAATAAAGAATCGAACACAGCCCATAACAATTTGACAAAATTTTGATAAAGTTGGGTTCTTTCGAAATTAAAGTTCCAAAAATAAAGACCCGAACAGAAGCAAGAAAGAATATATGAATATATTGGATATTAGTATAAGACATGAACTAACAGGTTGAAGTGGCTTCTGCAGCAGATATATAAAGTGCAAACAAACTCCTTTTCATCAGCAAAGCCATACATATATAGCAAAGTCAATGTAGCATACGAGCACAACACCATTAGTAACATCGGTACCTATAGTCCTTTATAAAGAAAGCAGATCACATTTATTTTATGGCGGAATAAGAGGCACACTCATTATCACGTTAGCCACATCTATATCAAAAACTAAAATCTCATAAATTTAAATTAATCCTGCTATTTTGATTTTCTTCACAGATTAATGTGAGCATTGAAGCATTGACCCACCTGGCCTCTGAACCATGATAACAATCAAATCAGAACCCTAAATAAAAAAATAAACATAAAAAATATAAACCCTTTCACCTAAACAGTTGACTCAATCAGCCGCCAACAAACCCTCGTGATCCTCTGATCAATCCAAGGCTAAGTAGCACGAACACGGACACTGCGTCTGACACCGACATTGACTGGGACACCAGAATTTTCAAAAAAAATAGATTTTAGACACCGCAGAACACCGTTGAATTTTTTCATGTATTTTTCTTATGTATATATATAGTCATTAAATATCAAATACATTCTACATCTAAAATAATAAACAATAATCAATAACCACAAATGAGTAACTCAAATAAAAGTCATACCTAAAATTTGAATATAGTGAAGAGAACATGGTACATAACATAAACAAAGTACTTCCTTACTCAACTCTTACTAAGTCATGCAAACAAGTAAAAAAAAAAAAAGGAAAGCGCCCTCTTCTTCACCATCCAAACAGGAACAGAAATAGAGAACTCTTGTAAAGTAATAAGAAATTAATTCACTACTTAACTCTTACTAAGTCACACAACAATTATCTCTTTCCTTGGACCAAGGGCTCAATCTACATCAATAGTGTAATCTTCGAATGTACTGAAACGAGAGAGATTAGAAAGAAAGGAGGAGACCTCAGGAAAGAAGGAAAAAAGAGATAGATCAAAGAAAAAGACAAAGGTACCTATTTCTGGAATCCGGTGACGGCGGCGAGATCGCTCGGCGACCAGTTTGGGACGACAGTCTGCTTCGTTCTCTTCTCTTGACGCTGCAAGAAGAATACTCAGAACGGTCATGGGTTGATCCAATTACGGCTTCCTTAAAGTCTATTTCTAAAAGAGCTCCAAAATTGTCAATTATTACACACAAACTCCCAAAATAAGTTTGAAAATTTGTGCCTTGGCCCCATATTTTGGACACTTCTTCACAACAAGTGCTTATGAGGATGCTTACGACATAGTTATCAATATCGTAAAGGCAGTATGTACCGTCTTTATCTTTTACTGATAAGATATTTCTTAAATTTTATACTGGTCAATATATCGCTCTGTACCAGCCGGTACAGGTGATACCCACCGAGATATTGTGTTTTATAACGGTTCCTTAAAAATATATTAGTAACAAATTCTGTTAGAAATTTTCTAAATTGACCATATATAAAAGACTAAATAGAAAAACACTCTAAGTTCTATTATACTAACCAAAACCTCTGTAACCTCCTGCTCATAAAATTCATTATAATTTGTAAAATCTTTCCTAATAACTTTTCAATCTTCACTTATCTTTGATTTACTACAAACCTAGAAGCTTTGATCATATTATTTTATCTATATGATGTAATACATTACACACACTTGCTCGCGCACACACAAAAAACACAATTTATTCTTGAACCCAAAGACATTACTATTGAACAAATTACTTATTCTTAGATAAGAATTTGCAAATGAGATCGTTACCGGGGGGTGGGATAATCCAAGAGGAGATAATTCAATTGAATAAGCTATTTGTCTCTAATATCACTGTATGGGAATAAACAACTTACTTTGAAGCCAATAGCTTATTTGAAAACTATGATGAATCAAGCTCTATAGGACAAACAAATTATTTTTGTGAAACTGTAGATAAAAAAAAATATATGTATATATTGTTAGGTCGCCAATGAATAAATAATACAAATAGATATTATTGATGAAAATCTTGAGACCATATCGAGATGGTACCGTTATTGGTACGTACTATTTCGCAGAGAAAATGTTACGCACTCCCATACGGTATTCATAACTATGGCTTACAAGGCAATGAATGGATAAGAATTCCGAAAAATTCACTAACTCTCTAAACATGCTTTCTGTATATTGAGATAATTCTAAAGATTTGGAGCAGAACCCTAGAAACGTAGTAGACTTGTAAATATTTAGATACTATTGTATATAATTCTTAAGACGGAATACAGACCATAAAATTAAATGTATCACTACCATCTATTGAGGAGGTAGAATAGTACAAATATCACTTGGCCAAGGCATAGACAAATCCAAACATTGTAGCATTCTCCAAGCAATACAGTCAATATCATTCTCTCGAACTCTCGTTTTCTTTTGCTTGTTTTGTTTTCCTTTATTCATTTGCTCTTAACATCGCTCAGCCCGATGGATAGGCTGACTTAGCATGCAAGCGGAGGGCTTGATTTAACTAAGTGCTGCGCGGTCGACTTTGGAAAGTCTTTAGTGTCGTGACATGTGCTATTTCAAAATTAATAAAAATAAAAATAATAAATCGAATACCGCTGAAAGGTGTTTGGAGGTATCGGTGAGGTGTAAGGGTGTCGGTAGGTATCGGACACCATACCTCGTCCCATATGAGGTGTCGGTGCTTCCTAGATCCAAGGAGCAAAATAAAGAATCGAACACAGCACATAACAATTTGACAAAATTTGATAGAGTTGGGTTCTTTCAAAATTAAAGTTCTAAAAATAAAGACCCGAACAGAAGCAAGAAAGAATATATGAATATATTGGATATTAGTAGAAGACATGAACTAACAGGTTGAAGTGGCTTTTGCAGCAGATGTATGAAGTGCAAACAAACTCCGTTTCATCAACAAAGCCATACATAAATAGCAGAGTCAAGGTGTAATTGTGGAATAAAACAAATATTGCTCCGAGTAAGATTTAGCGTAATTAACATGATTACTGCTTTTATTAAGTGTTTTGGATAATCTTTACCTTAATGTTTTCGTCAAAGAAAAGGACATAGTGATGTTGCCATCATGTCAACAATGCAGAATAAAACAGTCAATTTTACCTCTTACGAATAACGTTTAAAGTCCCCACCAAGTTCTACTTCTCCACCTTTCTCATCTGCTTGTCACTGCATCTCCTCTTTTCCTTTCCCCTCTACGGATTATAGATCAATTCGTGACTATGATCACGGTTTATAATGAAATGTGGAGGTTCAATTCTTAATTTTCTTTCTACTCCCTTATCTTTATTTTATTGAATTTGATATCCAAATCCAGAAATTACTACCTTCTCTCATATCTTTGTGGTGCATATAGTGGCTTTTCAACCCACAAAAGCTCCATTCCTCATGAACAACCAGAATCTGGTTACTCAACCCACCAAAAACGCAGACCATCAAAAGGGCAGCCCAAAAAAAAGTCACCATCATCCTCCTCTAACCTTCATAGCCAAATTCAAATACATAACCCACGAAAAACAAAAGTCAGGGGATGAACGCCTAGCACGTGACTAGGCGAACGCCTAAACAAAATGCGAGCGCATCAGGCGAACGCACCAAAATGCTTAAGAGAAAGACAAGGCATCTCTGATGGCCTCTTGTGATAGCCGCTGTGAAACTCTGACTACCTCTACGATGCCCTCGTTAACTCCGACGACCTCAGCGATGGCCTTTCGTAATTGCCACCGCCACGTTTACTCTTCCTCACCCTCTCGAAATTGGAGGCCACACGACCCGCATCCTGACCCGGATTCCTGCGTGATCTCTTTGACCTGAACACCAATTATTATCATCTACCTTTCAGCTTAGGCGAAAGGCCAGAGCACGATGGCGACGGCGAGTCAAAGCAAGGCGTCGGCGCGTAGCGACGGGTCGGCGGCAATATTGTTGGTGGTGGTGGCGGGTCAAAGACAAAAGTAGTGGTGGTTGAAGCAAATGAAACATAGCTTGGTTGAGGAAGAGGATAACGGCAGCGGTTGGTTGGTGAGGACGATCAGGTGGATGGTCGTATGGTGAAGGGATGAAGAGGATTGCTATTAATTGCACAAATTGTCCTTGTGGTTTGGACATGTTGCAAAAAAAGACCCTTTAGGGTTATAAAAATTGTAAAAGGACGCCTAAGATCGCAAAGGTATCACAACGGACGATTTTCATAACAGAATGAAAAAATGTCTAAAATATCTCTTTAATTGTAGATCTGGGATTTTTTTTTTTAATTTGTATGAATGGTGTTGGTATTGGGCAAAGGACCGGGTTAAGCTTGTGGTGGTGGTGCCATCATAAGTGGAAGGGTTTGATGGCAAGGCTGGAGGGCAGCGACCCAGGTTCATGGTGGGTGGATAAGGCCGATGGCGACAGCGCCTGGTGTGGTTGGCCCGAATTATAGAAACCATAATTTAAATCTAGTGCCTTTTTTAAAAAAAAAAATCTAGATTTATGGTTTGTGAATCACAATGGTGGACACGACGCAATTGGCTAGGGTTGATGGTTGGGCTAACAATAGTGCAAAAAGTTGGGGTGATGACGAGGATGGCGACGTGGAGTTTGCTGTGGGAGGAAGGCACCGGTGGGGGCGGAGCACTTGGCATGGGTTGACGAAGGGGCTAGCGGCGGTGGCTTAGGGGTCATGGTTGGTGGTTAAGCTAGCGACTTCATAGGTGCACGAAGCTGGGCTTAGGGGTGGTGGCAGAGATGGGCGGTGGTGGTGATGGATGGAGTTTGGTTAGGGTGGGGGCTAGGGTTTTTGGCTTGAGAAAGCTGGTGGCATTGGTGATTGGGTTAGCATGTTGCGGCGGCGGCAACGGCGATTGTGATGAGGTTGGGCAGTGGTGGCAGAAGTGAGCGGTGGTTAGGGTTAGTTGATTGGAATAGGAAAGAAATTTAGGATTTGGGGAAGGAACAAGAAATAAAGGGCATTTTTGTCATTTCTTAAATTAATCTCTATCAAACGCACTCTTTTGGAGCGTGAACATCTCATGGCATTAGTTTGAACGATTTTTTTGACGGTTGCAACACTTTTGGCGATTTCAAGTGTCTTTTTGAAGTTTTTGTAAAGCTAAGGGTCTTTTTGCAATACGTCCAAACCACAAGGGTAATTTGTGCAATTAACCCTAAAAAGAGAGAGAAAATGAGTTTAGGTGGAAATTAGAAAATGAGAAGAGAGAGAAAGTGTGTGTAAAGAAAAGGGATCAAGATCCTCTTGTCTGTATGGATTTAGCGACAAAAGATTATCAGTGAAAGTATTTGTTGTTGTTATTGAGATTTATAATGAATTTTATTTTTTTTGTCGATAAAAAATATTTAGTTGCATTTTTTTTTTTGGTGCAGCATCTCTGCTACATAGAAAACTAGTGAAAGGGCCTAATCTAAAGAAAACTAGTGAATGGTCCTAAGTGGAAAAATAGGAACAAAATATTTCCTAATATGGAAATATGTAATTTTTCTAGGACAGCCCAAATGAAAAATTGATCAATATAAATGAGACGGATGGAGTGCTGAAAACAGTTTCAATGCACCGATTAACCTAGAAGTTCAGTGTTTGAATAAATGATGCGAAAAACTATTGTAGTTGATGAGAATAATATAATATTTTACTTGTTCAAACTCCATCCCCAAAACAGATTAACCCAGAATCCTCCATTTTCAGGGTCTTGGATTTAATCATCAATTTCTAGCATTTCGACACCAATTAAGCCTTTTAATCCTTTTTGCCAAGCATCTTCTTACTTGATTAATCAATATCAAATCACGTTTGACCACTCTAAAACCAATCTAAAACAGGATTTAGGAAAACTTTGGCTCTAGATAGTTGAAGTACTTTAAGAGTTGTAGTTTATTTTAGTTAATTTTTTCCCCGTTTGCTCTGCAAGGGTTGCCCACGGTTAACAAAAACTCAGCAAGTTTAGGGGTTTAAATGTTAGGCTACAAGAAAGACTTCGTTCCCAAAGTCTTTATCTTGCTTAATGGGCGATAGTAGAAGTTTTCCTCTGTTTTAACTCTTGTCTATCCTTCTTCATCTTAGTTGAAACCCCTAAAGACCTTAGATTGGATTGTCTAGCGTTGTTTCTTCTAATTTGGAAGAAGAGTTAGCTATGAACATTATGTCCTCTTGTTCTAATTGATTAAGATCTGCTCCGAATCCAGTTGCAGCGATGGGCAAGTACCCTGGTTAAAATCGTGGATTCTAAAGTTGTTCCATGGAAGTTGATTTTCAGAGAATTGTAAATTAATTCTAGCAGCTGCGAGGTTCAGTCAAAGTGAAAACTATTGGTAGGTCTATGTGTTTCACTTCACAAAAGCTATTGATATGGAATGTCTGTATGAGGAAGAGCCTTGGAATATCCAATGTACCCTATTGGTTTTAGTTCCATAGGTGACGTGTTAATGCTTATCTCGTTTTAGACTTTATGGGTCCATCTAACAATATGCCAGCTGAGATGTTCTGTTATGAAAGAGCTGGACAGATTGGTAACTACTCTGGTGAGGTCCTTGCAATAGGTTGGTCTTTTGCTCGTCAAAACCGCAGAGATTTTTTCCGCATCCTTGTCTGTGTTATAGTCACTGATTCTTTAGTCCCCCGTGTGCTGATCCCTACATTTGGTGAACATGATAGCAGGGATTGAGCCCCATATGAGAAAATCTTTAGAATTTGGTATTGATGTAGTGTTATAGGTCATGTTAATCAAGAATGTCATAGTTCTACGAAAGCTCGGCACAAGATCGAATTTGTGATAAATAGGTAGGCACACCATTACTCTAGCCAAATGTTTTATCTACCTCACCAATCTTTGTATTCAAAGAAAAGAGCCTTTATGTTATGATCCAGCATGAACTAGCCAAGAGAGAATAAGAATAGAGAGAGTATATTAATTCTAGAATAGTCTTCTCCTCTTTCTTTCTAATGTTCGTTACTTATCTCAACTCGATCTTCCCCTCCAAGGCGAAGAAGGGAATTTTAAGTAAAATAAAAATGATAATGAAAATCAAAAACAAAAATGAAAACAGACAAAATAAATGTTAGGATCTCAATGGTATGATCTTCTTGGGAATGCGTTGAGCGCGTACAATCACGTGCTAGGCTGTAACTGCCTTACGCGCCCCACACACATGACCTTCCAGATGGTTGTTAACTCCCTCTTTTTTCTTATTTAAAATTTCCCTCCTCTTCTTCACCCCTGTCTCCTTTAGCTTAGCTTGATGTAGTTCAACTTTGAACTTCAATCCTTCTGTTGTTACACTTGCGGCTGGAATTAGTTACCAAAGCTAAGGTGGTTGCCGGAGTTGGGAATTCAGTCCTCACATTCCCTGCCCCTTTAGAACCCCCATCTTTCCTTAGAGAAAACTAAGGGAACATGTGGTCCAATCTTCCAAGTAGCTTCTTCTTCAGACAGATTAGTCCAAGCCATCAAATCCTGTGGAATAGGTTGATTTCCTATTTTTATCAGTCTATGAGCTAAAATCTGAGCAGGTTCTAACAAGATTTGACCTATTAGCACTAACATGTGGTAGCATAGGATTGACTGAAGTGTGTTGGCCAACTGTAGGTTTCAGCAATGAGACATGGAAGACTGAACGGATTTGAGAACTCAGGGGTAATTCCAATTTATAAGCAACTGAGGCTACCTTGGCATGATCTCATAAGGTCCAAAGTACTTGGGAGCTAATTTCAGGTTCTTCCTAATAGCCAGACTAGTTTTCCTATAGGGATAAAGTCTAAGATAGACCTTGTCCCTTACTGAGTAATTCTTCTCACTTCTCTTCTTATCAGAGTTGTTTTTCAAACTGGCTCGGGCCATAGTTAGGTTATCCTTGAGGTTATTTAGGACTTTCTGTCTCTCAACCATGTGAGAATCAATTGCTGTAATGTGAATGGTTTATGAACCTCCCAAACTCAAAACTATATGTGAATATCCATATACGGCTTCAAAGGGTGTCATCTTTAACGTAGTGTGATAAGTAGTGTTGAACCACTGCTTTGCTAAGGTTAGCCATTTATTCCAAGTGTGAGGCCTATCACCATAAAAACATCTCAAATAAGTCTCTAAACATTGATTGGCACTTTCTGTTTGGCCATCTGTTTGAGGGTGATAGAATGTGCTCAAGTTAAGATTGGTCCTTATGAGCGTGAACAGTTTCTGCCAAAAGTGACTGAGAAAAACATTTCATCTGTCACTCACAATATTCTGGTAATCCATGCACCTTGAAAACAAGCTTAAAGAAGGCTTGTGCCACTTCTTGGGCTGTGTAGGGATGACTTAATGCAATAAAGTGTGATACCTTACTCAATCTATCCACCACCACCATGATGACCTCTTTATGGTTTGATTTTCGAAGACCCTCCACAAAATCCATAGAAATGTTGCTTGTAGTAAATATGGTATGGCTAGGTGCTGTAATAATCCAGGATATTCTACATGTTCTGATTTTTCCCTTTGACATACTGCACATCCCTTTACAAATTCCTTGGTAGCTTTATGTAATTTTGGCCAATAGAACACAACTGAAATCCTTTTATAGGTAGCACTCTCTCCTGAATATCCATCTATACTTGAGCTATTTAAGGTCTGTAAGATTGTGACCTTAAATCTCCTCGATTTTCTACACACAATTTACCTATGTACCTTATCCATAAGTATATTCCGATGTTGCACAATGGTCAAGCAACAATTGCTAAATTTTTTGCTGCATGAAGGCATCCCCATTGTAACTCTCTTGTATCTCAAAAATCCACAGTGACACCGATACCTTCAGATTTCTCAACACTAGGGAGTCTAGATAAAGCATCAGCTGCAACGTTGTGGACCGCTGCTTTGTATTGTACCTCAAAATCAAATCCAAGTAACTTAGATAAACATTTTTTCTGTAGGATAGAAGTTATTCTCTGCCCCTTAAATACTTCAAACGGCTATGATCTGTCTTAATAAATACTTCAAACTGTTGTGGTCTTCTTGACATACAATTAATGTCCTTTGAGGGTACCAAAAACAGTGGTGAGATGGCTTATATGATCTTCATAGGTTTGGTTGTCTACCAGGATATTCAAAGAAGACTAAAATAAATCTTCTTAGATAAGGTTGAAAATTTGAGTTCATAAGGGACTGAAAGGCGACTGGTGCATTAGTGAGCCCAAAGGGCATCACCAAGAACTCATAATGGCCAAGATATGTGTTAAAGGCAATTTTGTGTACATCACTAGGGAGACCCTAACCTAGTGGCACCTACTCCTTCTATCAAGCTTCGTAAAGAAACTTGCACTATGGAGCTCATCTAATAGATCATCCACTGGTGGGATATGGAATATGTTCTTAATAGTTAGCTTGTTGAGCCCCCTGTAGTTTACACACATCCTCCAACTCTCATCCTTCTTCTTGACTAATAGGATAGGGGAACTAAATGTAGAAGAGCTAGGTTGTACAACCTTCGATTCCAATAGTTCATGAACTATCTTTTCTACCTCAGACTTTTGGTTGTAAGGAATTTTATATGGCCTTATATTGATTGGCTGAGAATTAGATATTAAGGATATTTGATGGTCTTGGGGTCTGGTAGGTGGTAACCCCTTTGGTTCTTCAAACACATCAACAAATTGATGCAACAATGCAATGAGCTGGGGTTCTGAGTTGTGTCATTGGGGCATAGTGGTTATAGTGTATACTTCCCCAAACAATGCTTCTGAGTCATGTGCCAAGTATTTAAACATGGCCATGGTAGATAACATCTTGATCTCAGCCTATTCCCCACTCCGAACAGTGTAACTTCTTTGTCTCTTAATTTGACAACCACAGTTATTTCCTTAAAATCAAATGTCATTTGCCCCAAACATTGTAGCCATTATAAACCAAGTACACAGTCACAACCACCCAAAGGTCATTCAGCCATAAACTCTTCTCCTTACATGCACCATCTAAAATTTTCATATACAGAGTCACTACATAACCTATTTCCATCAGCTGCCATAACATTCATTAGTGTTGCAGGTGTAATAGTGCAGCCTAATCTGGTAGCTATGGTTGAGTCCATGTAATTATGGGTGGACCAGTCTCTTTCAGTGTAGACCTTTTATTGCCTACCTTGCCCTGAGCTTGAAAGTGGATTGGTTTTGATTAACAGTCATTGTATTGACAGTTATCACCATACATTCTTGATCTTCTCCAGTGGGGTTACCTAATTGCTTGTCTTCTGTGTCTTGGACTTCCTCATCATACACAAGGGATGAGTATTCTTCATCTCTTTCATCAACTACTAACATGGAAATTTGCTTCTGTTTATAGTTATGGCTGGGATAAATGTCTCATCATACCAATAACATAACCCCTTCTTCCTCCTGTCATCACAGTAGGTTATATTTAATCTTTGGTAAGGAGGGTTGTTGGGAGTTAGTAGCAGGGCTCTGGTTTGGTTTTGAGCAGATGGTTGGGAAGTAGGCAATGCTAGAGTTGGGGCAGCTAGCCTAAGCCTTGCTGGTGCCGGGGTAGGAAAACTTCTGGGAGTGGCTGATGTAGTATAAAAAGTGTGTAAGGCACTCCTTTGGTTTGATCTTGGTTGATGCCAATCACCACTAATAGTTGCCTCATGTTTCCTTGTTAGAAATATAGCTCGAGAGAGATTAACTCAAAATTTTCAATTTCCAATCTGATGTCATCCCTTAGTCCACTGACAAAACTATGCACATAATAACTTACTCTGCACATAATAACTTTCTTCAAATCTACGCCTCTTATTGACCAATATTGATCTAAGTGTTTCAAACTCATTATAATATTGTTCGACAATTCTCATTTGTTTGAGGTTGTGGAACTCTCCAATAACACTCTCATTGAAGATTCTAGAAAACCTAGATTTCACGTCATTGACAAATCCTGCCACTGAACTCTTCCTTTGGCCTTGATATATGTGCCAAACCAATGTTCAGCTTAATTAACCTTATGCATTTTATCCATTGGGTGAAATTCGAAATACCTCGCTACCTTACGCACCTAACCATAAGAATCTTCTCCACAAAATTTAGGAAACTCAAGTTTAGGCAACTTGGGGAAGAGATTACAATTAGTGTATTGAAAGTATTCCGTGTGATATGTGTCTCCATTTTTGTAACTTCTGTTTTGTCTGAAAGTTAAACCTTCCACTCTTATCGTTTCCCCTTGTGTACTGTAATTGTTGCATCATCAATTTCAATTTTGTGAGAGCTTGCCTTGTAGCATGTAGTTCCTCCTTTATCTGGTCCGCATATAACTTTAAGCCTGGTAATTCCTCCATATCACGCTTCAGCTTAGCTAATTGGTCGTCCAAAGCTCCAAAGTTGTCTGAGAACTGGACTTCCACACAGCTCGCGCGTTCTTCCAATTGCTACTTGTTCTTGTTACCATATCCCATCTTTAAATTCAAATTTTAATTTTCTTCATAACACTAGAAACCGTTCCTGCTCTGAATACCAGTTGTTGTGATCTACTAATCATAACTTGGTTCGTTCTCTCAAATTTATGGAAAAATTAACAAAGGAAATCAGAATCCAGCATAAATCGGCGCAAGAGAGAAGAAGAACAGAGAGAGTATATTAATTCCAGAATAGTCTTCTCCTTTTTCTCTCTGCTATTCGTTACTTAGCTCAATCCTCCCTTCGTTACTTAGCTCAATCCTCCCTTCCAAGGCGAAGAAGGGAACTTGAAGTAAAAGAAAATGAAAAGGATAATGAAAATCAAAAATGAAAATGAAAACAGACAAAATAAACATTAGGAGATCTTAACGGTAACATCTTCCTGGAAATGCGTTCAGCACATGCCGTCACGCGCTAGGCTGAAACTGCCTTACACGCCCCACGCACATGAATTTCCAGATGGCTATTTTTATTGTTTACATTTTCCATCCTCTTCGTCATCCCTGTCTCTTTTAGCTTGGAGTAGTTTAACTCTGAAGTTCTCTTCTTCATCCCTGTCTCCTTTAGGTTGGTGTAATTTAACTCTGAACTTCAATGGCTTCTGCTGTTGTACTGCGGTGTGGCCAGAATCAGTTACTGGAGCTGAGGTGGTTGTCGGAGTTGGGACTTCAGTCCTAACACTTTGGCAATTCAAATTGGAATAGAACTAGTGACCAAGAGCTTCATGTTCCTGAGAATGGCGAGACAGTTTTGTTATCAAGAATTGAAGTTCACAGTGACTCGGGTGCATTGTCATTCGTCGACATACCTTTGACCTTAACATTCTCTCAGTTGCTGGTTCTTTACATTCCCCTAATCCATCGATGCTTGCTGATGAATTTTTTTTTTTGGGTGCTGCAGCCGATTTAGTGACATCATCATCGTAATATGTTGCTTATTCGGTGAAGAATGACGTGGCAAGGAGGGTTCCTTTAATTTCCTCTCTAATAGGGACACATATATTTTTACACGTGGCAAGCCGTTAATCCTGTCAAAGTATCTTTTCTCGGAGGTGGCTTTTGAGATGTTTGATTCATTCTTTTCGGATAAAGATAAAGATATCACAAATCAGGCCAAATTTTGGGCTGAGGTCTTTTTTGGGCCCCACGTAATAGACTTGGACTTATGTTTATCTGGACCTTTTCCAGAAAGACCTAATCTCTCGGCCCATATCATGGCAGGGGGGCTATCGTAATTCAAGATCTTCTGGATTGAGCTAACCAAACCAGGCTGATGATACTTTTTTCTGGTATCCACGACCAATCTTGGGTAAAGACTTCATGGAAATGACTTTTGTGGAATTAATTAATACAACAGACCTTTCCTATTTAGTTACTTCTCCTCCCCATCTGCTTTACATGAGACACCCCGGAGCTTCCGCCTACCATTGTCAGGTCTCTTGGTTTGCACATTCGTACTTATTCGAACTCTAACTTCTCTTCACTCCATGAAGATGATTCCATGCTACCGACTTAAGAAGGTAATCCGGAGTTAATGGAAGTTGATTATACCTTCTTGACTAAGCAAGTGCCGTTGGACACCAACCAGTTTCCATCCTGTTAGAACAAGTCAGAATCTTTGTTCTGGCTTTGAATCTGCTTCTTCGGCCACATCTGCTTCCCTTAAACGCAGATCAACTGAGGATAAATTGACTTCAGATAAATTGGATTCCAAAAAATCTAGTCTTGTTACCAATAGATCATCCGAATTCCCAACAACTTAGCAACAATGAGTCTCAACTGATCATAGATAATGTAATTGAGCACGTGTAGTATTTGAACAGTTTGTCTGAGATGACTACCAGCCACATATTGTTGCATTCAGTGCATATCAAGAGGTAAGTGTACAGATCAAGTTCTAGCTCTGGCATCAGTATTTGAATCTTTTGGGTTGTGTCGCAAGGATGGATATCAGCAGGAATGGTTTGATATAGTACATGATATACCTCTAGCCTCTTCCGTTGCTAAAGCCTTATGAGTTCTCTCTCATGATTTTTTTAGCTTCCTAGTTAGTTGCCTTTGGATTAGTTTTTGGGCCTATGTGGTTGGGGCTATCATCATTTCGTCTATCACTTTGTTTAGCTAAATATTTGTTGCTGAGTCTGTTAAAACTTTCATGCTTTGTAAAGTGAATATTGCAATTGGTATTATTAGGTTGATCGAATATTCTTTTGGTAAAGTGAATTTTTTGGCCATATATAGTATTGTTTGCTTTGGTTTGAGTTTATTAGAATTCGTTACGATAAAGTGCTATTGTTTGTTTTGATTATTCTATATGGGACTTTCGTGAAAATATCGGTTGCAATTTTTGATAGCACATGGGAGATCTATCATTTTGCTATAAATCTACAAAGTTAATCGTCCCTAGAATTTGCATATGATATTTGCGTGTGAAAACTAATGCTTTCAATTCTTGTATGTACTTATAATTACAATTTCCGTTTTGTATCTGGTAGGAGCTCAAAGGCAGTGTCAGGTGAGGCATGCTATACATGGAAAAGGCCTATCAATATATGCGTGAGGTGACTGAAACTATTTGAACGACTTTTAACTCCATGTTCTTATAGTCGTGCTTTATACCCCAACTAATAACGAAACTCTTCATTTAAGGGTTCACAACTGGCATTCCAATAATGAAAAGACCTAAGCGAGTAAGACAAATTATCCTATGTCCTCCAAGTCAAGAAAGAGATGGAAGAGTAAAATGCTACTTGCAAGAAGACTGAACAGATAAAGCAAAAAATCTTTTGATGCCTTTTTTTCATTATTATTATGCATAAACGGTGTTGAGGTAAGCCCAAAGGGGCTCGTAATTTGTAAGACATGTACGGTTGGAGGATTGTATACTTTCCACCACGATAAAATGAAGAGAAAATTGAAATGGACACCACATGCAACCACTTAAGTGGATGATGTGTACGATACTAAAATGAAATAATAGAGAAGCTAAAATGAAGCACATCACCGCATTTCTAATAAGCTAATCTTCTTCAATTGCATATCTTTATGCCTATAAACTGTCACATAATCTCTATTTCACATGGGATGCACATGCTCTTTACTAATACTAGCTAATGTACCCATGCAAATGCATAGAATACGATTACACTTGAACTAAACCTTTAGCGTCGTGAAGTTATGAACAATCATATAATGAAAGTACCTACCATACTTGATAAGGACAAAAGTTCTAATATATCATCTCAAACATAATTAAAGATGAAATTATTTGACTCTTTTCTAAAAGGAAGAAATCAAATGATCAAATGAATTTTCTTAGTGATGTTATCCATTATAGTACTTCTAGTTATAACATATGAACTAGCTAAATTCTGGCGGATGTGGGTTTTGGAAAGTATTCTAAACTTGAATTCACTTAACCAGCTATCACTTTTTATCAAAAGGTTTTAGGAAAGGAGTTCAAAGGAATAGAGAATTCAAATGTATCGGGGGGTCTAATGTGATTGATCGAAGAAAATTAATCTGATTTAAATTCCTACAGATTTCTTGAAGGTGTCATCCATGACTTTACAACTTCTAGTGACCAAACTGAAATTGTTTAGGGGGCGTGACAAAAAAATAGATCTCGAATGACAAAAGAAGGCAAAAGAATGAGAAAGATGGCAGTATGTTATATTAAAATATGCATTATAACAAATTTAATAGTAGTACATGGAGGTGTTTTATGAACAATAGTACTCAGATGTCTTGAATTTAGGAGCCCTTGAAGACGAAATGAAACCCAATAGACCCTCTCTTTACTAAAGCATGGACAAACTTTTTGATATGGGGCTGATGCGGAGAATAGATATGAAAGAAAGAGGATTTTGTCGCTGGGAACTTAACAACAAACAAGTAGAAGAATCCAACACAAATAATGTAATTAGATAGCCACCGAGCAAATCAGTACAACTACTGGTTAACGCAATATCATGCAATTGTTACAATGAAAGTTGCTATGCAGAGAGGCATAGCGTACTGGCATGGATTTGCAGCTGAAAGAGAAAAGTAAAACTCCCTAGTCCAAGTTGAGAGGAAAGGTTGTTGTTATTAGATTTTTAGGACTTCATAAAAGTTGGAGACTCGCATAATGAAAGTTAAGGCTGATTTCTATAATAAAAAAAACGTCTTTTAAGTCCTACTTGCCGCAACTATGAGATGCCAAAAAATCTTATGTCTCGCAATAGTAAAAGCTTGCTTCAACTTTTCAGGTAAATAAATAGTATAGACTTTGTTATGTTAAAGCATATGATTTGCAATTGCATGTTGTATGGGTTAAATCATTGTGTGAATTGGATTTAACAAAATGAGTTTTTCTTTTAGTGTCCCAATCTTACTATAAAAGACAAGGCCTGATTACTTCTCTTCCCCCTTATTTTTCCTTAACCGTGGCAATAAATGAGTTGATTCTGCATTAGCATGGGAGAAATTTTTAGAATTCCACATAATTGATTAAAGTGATTAGTATATTTCCCTTGTCACTCTAAAGCGATTGTGGCAAATAAGAAGCAAAAGTTGGCTATATATAACCATTGATTTTCTTGAAATAAGTAGGACTATGTTAAGTTACCATCTGCTCTAAAAGCTTAAGCTTTTAGAGAATAGACCCAACAATGTATATCATGCTTTAACACTCCCTCTCACGTGCAAACCCCCAATTGCACGTGAAGAGACTAATCGAGGTGCACAACCACCAAGTGTACAAATAAACTGAGTGCAAATTGCACTATAATAAAGAGGGACCAAATATGCAAGCGGGAAGAATTGAACCCAAGATCTTGCCAAACTAGAGCTCTGATACCATGTTAATTTACCATCTGCTCTAAAAGCTTAAGCTTTTAGAGAATGGACCCAACAATGTATATCATGCTTTAACAGACTATGACCACTCTCATATCATAAATAACTTTAGACCTACTTCAAGAGGTTTCATGACAAAAACCCTTTAGTGGTGCCCTCCATTTTATCTTCCAGCACATGGCGTACATGTAATGGTGTGGCCACATATTTATTGTAGCATATGTACGTACGATGAACTAATTACGCATTTAGTTTCCGATCTAAACTATAAGATCGTACACCTTTTGTGACATAGTAGTAGATAAACTTGTTTTATATATACCTCACCTTTTGTATCTCACAGATTCAGCTATGCCAACAATGACGAATGGCGAGGTCAAAGGGGGAGAAAAAGATACATGAAGTGTGATTGTGGGGTTTGAAGGGACTGTCGTGGTTAGGTTTGTAAAGAGATAAATTGATGATTGAAGGTGGCAACTAGGGAAAGGTCATGTTGAAGTGCCTGGTCATGAAGGTTGAGGCTTTGGTGAGATGTGATAAATGGTTATGGTTGAGGAAGTCAGGAAGAGACGTGACAGCAATATTAGAGAACTAATGAAAGATGGCAGAATTATGAGCCCCCCCCCCCCCCCCCCCCCCCCCTTAATCAATTTTGTTTTTTTCAGAAAAGAGATAAATGCAAAAATGTGGAGAGTAACGGTGGCAGCTACGGAGGTACACATACTGCAATGGTCCACGGTTTGGGAAAAGGCCATTATGTAGTAGAGTTGAGTAGACTGATGATAATTTAGCAGAAAAAATAGCGCATCCATATGTTAACTTTGGCATTGAATTTTTTCGCGAGAATGCAAGTGTAGAGTTGCTCTTAATAAGAGATCTCACTAAATTATGCTAGAAATTTTAAGTGCAAGATAGATCAGGGGAAAAGAGAGAGACATGAAGGATGATTGTGAGTTAAGGATGACTCTTGTGTTGGTGGCTAAAAGAGAAAGATATAGCACTGATGTTTTTAGGGTATAGGTTTTATGTGGTTGAGTTAATATACAGATGGCTTTCCAGAGGTTAAGGATTGAGTTCTAATCCACAAGGTTGTGTGGTGATTGAGGTTTTAAAGTGATGGTAGTTATTGTCCAGAGGGATTAAATGATGATTGAAAGTGGTGGTTGATGGTATTGCAATGCTTGGAATTAATCGTGATGGAAGGTTGAGGATTGCTGCAGATAGCTATGGTGGGGGGAACATATGTGTTAACGAACCAAAGGAATTAGCATGAGGTGGGAGCATGATAATGATTTTTTTATTTTTATTTTTTTACTTAAAATAAGACATCACTGCGGGAGGCGTACAGTAGTGACAGTGTTGTCGAGGTGCTAATATGGCAATGATGGTGGCGTTGCATTTTCGACACTGTTTGGAGGAAGAAATGCATCGACGATGCTAAGTTATTGGCAGAGGGTAGAAAATGATGACAATCTCACGGATATTGGTGGCGGAAGAAACAATAACTGTTATATGACTATTGTGGAGGAAGAGATGTATTAGAGGTCCAATGGAACTAGCAAGGGATGGGAGAATCATCTTTTGAAATTTCAAACTTTAACACTTAAATGAAAGAAAAGAAAGTGACTCTAAGACGTGTAGAGTAGAGCAGTGGCTTTGGAGGTACTGGCATGATAATAGTGGTGGTTGTGGGACATGGCCGATGGAGGAAGAAATGCGACAAGGGTTGTGGGACTGGGCGAGACGAGAATGGTTATGATCTCACATCTTTTGGGATTGTAATGTTAGGGTTGGTTTGACAAAACTTTTTTTTTTTGTTTTCAGTTTTTAAAGAGCAGTTTAATTTTATTTTTTTTACAAAAACAAGTGGGTGTTTGATAACCCTTTTTTTTTAGTTTTTTTTTTGGGTGTTTGGTAACCCTTTTTATTTTGACTTTTTTTTGGGTGGTTTGCGGTGGCGGTGGTGGGACGTAGCGGTGGTTGCCGGCGGCCGGAGGTGGCTGCTGGCAGTCACCGGCGGCCAGAGGTGGCTGCTGGCGGTGGCTGCCGACAATCGCCGGAGGTGGTCGCCAGCGGCCGGAGGTGGCTATCGGTGGCGGTCGCAGACAGTCGGAGGTGGCTGCCGGTAGTCGCCAGCGGCCGGAGGTGGCTGTTGGCGACCGACGGTGGTCGCCTGAGGTGGCTGCCGGCGGTGGGAGGGTGGTGGTCTCAAAAAAAAAACCAAAAGTGAAAAAAAAAACCAGTTTTTGGAGTTTTTTTTTTTACTCTTCAGTTTTAAAACTGGTTTGTTAAATTGGAGAAGGAAAAAAAAATGGTTACCAAACGCACTTTTTTTTTCCAATTTTCAAAACTGAAAAAAAGAGGAAAAAAAAAAACCGCGTCAAACGTGGCCTTATTCTATGGGCTAAATGTTAAATCAGTAGCCTTGAGTAAACTTTGAGAGTCATTGGTCAATTATTGACCTGCTATTCGATATAAATAGTGGTTGAATTTGGATTTTGATCATCATTTCCTACTATAAAACTACCACCATAGTACTACCATTTCCTTTCCATGATCACCAGTATTGTCACCACCTACTATAAAACTACCACCATAGTACTACCATTTCCTTTCCATGATCAGCAGTATTGTCACCAATCACATCGTGGTCACTATTTCTTGAGTTGCCGCCCATAATACCATATTAATATTACTAGCTACCACAACTGCCACCTTATCGCTGCCAAAAAGCTACCACCTTCTATTGCCAAGAACAGCCCAGGCATAACCACCACCATTAGCACTACAATATTTACCAGTCGTAACTTTAATTTCAAAAGAACCCGACTTTAGCAAAAATCAATCAAATTGTTATGGGTTGTGTTTGACTCTTTGTTTTCCTCCCTAGATTGATCAGGGAAGACCACAAGGATTTAGTGGCTAATTAAGTCAACTACTTGGGTGAAAGGGTTTATGTTTTTCATGTCTATTTTTCATTTAGTGTTATGATTTGATCGTTATCATGGTTCAGAGGTGGGTCAATGCTTCGATTCTCACATTAGTCTGTGAAGAAATCAAAATAGCAAGATTTAAATTGATATGAGATTTCAGTTTCTGATATAAATGTGGCTAACGTGATAATGGTTGTGCCTCCTATTATGTCATAAAATAAATGTGATCTGCATTCTTTATAAAGAACTATATGTACCTAGGGTTACTGATAGTGTCGTGCTCCGATGCTATTCCATGTCTTAACGGCTAAATCAATAATAAGTTAGTTAGGCAGTTTCTACTTCATATTTGCAATTTTTATTTTCTTTTAATTTCACTTTATGTTAGAATATCCCGAGAAAGGTAGAATTGGTTGTAACCCTCTAGTATAAGAGGAGTGAGGCATGGGATATCTTGGCGAATAATTCAGTAAATAATTACTTTCTCTTTCTCTTCTCTGGCCTCTCCAATAATTCACTTCAATTTTACCAAAATTCCAATGCTTAATAATTTGCCTACTTGGGCATCGATTAAGTTACCACTTCGTTTAAAGTCAACAAAAGATAAGTTTGCGAAAATCTCTTCATACAATGAGATAGTACATATACATTAAAGAAAGACATTTTAATCAAAAGATGGCATTTCAAGATTTACCTTTCAAGTCCTGGGCAATACAGTCACTCTTTTCAAACTGTTATATATTTTATGATCCTATTTGGACAATGAACATTATTGCTATTTGTCCAAACTAGTGGGCACGCATGTAATTTTATCATAATCTCAAGAACTTTGTGGTGTAATTATCTCTAATTTTTAAGAGAAACTTTTTGAATTTCAAAAACTGTATTTGTTAATTTTTGAAACTTTTTTCATAATTATTGCTATGTGGGGAACTTGTAATGAAACTAGAAATGAAGTTTGTGACTGAATTTGATTAAAAAAAAAAAAATTTATGTTGCTAGCTGTGTTGGTTTTAGTGACTGAAGCCTGAGAATGAGTACTCATAAGAGGTTGTCATATGGGTCTGAGGCCAGCCGGTCACACTACAGCTCACTAAAGCCATTTTGGGGTTGGGTTGTGACATGTAAGGCCACCCGTAGGGGTTTTTACAAGAGACTTACTTGAAGAGCTCAATGTAAGCTTAAGATGATACTAAAATGAGCCATTTCAAACTAAGTAAGAATGATCATTTTCTGGAATTAGTGACAGAAAATTATTATTATTATTATTAGTTTGAAATGATAATTTTCACAAAAGAGGTCGGAAGTTGTTAACAAAAGAAGGAACATTTTTTGTACTAAGTTAGTAAAAAGAAATGTGTAGGAATGTTTTCCTCCCTAGCCTAGATAAACTTGGATTTCCAGCAGCCTAAATAGAGGACATGGGAACCCTGCATATTGAGGCCTCTTTATTACTTGTTATCTGTTAATACCATCATCATATTTACAAGCTAGCTATAATTAGAGCTTCTAATCATCTTTAAAACTCCACTTGTAGCTGATTTGAGTGCAAAAATGTTGTGCCATCATAATAATCTAAAATTAATTTCAAAAACAAAGCAAACTGTCAAGTTATTCCTTTAACTCCATCTGTTCACTTTGAATTTCTTCTGTTGTGCTCTCATGGTGTTTTTAGTGGACTGCATTCACTTCTTACACCAAAAGAAAAAGAATCATGTCTATTTATGTGTATCATCACTCGACTACATAAGCTAGCAGAAAATGGGAGATATTAGACAAGCCTAAAAGACTACTTCCTTTCTCTTAGTTTCCATGAAGGATCCGATAGTGTGTGTGTGTGTAGCCGATATTGTACATGGTTCGAATATGGAACACTCCAACATTATATATTGCACTAAACTCCAAAACACGTGTGTCCATATATGCACATAAATTGCTCGAGCATATCAATTGCTCAACTTTGGGGATCAGACATCCATTACATGCAAATATTAAAGTTTTCTAGCATATCAAAATCCTTCCACCACCATTTTCAGTGATGTTGTGCAAGTGTGGCCATGCTTCACAGGATACAATGTCAATAAGCTATACTCTATGAAGTACACGTATGAAAGATGACACCATATAAACATTAATACCAACATGTGGTTTTACTATTAGGCCCGGGTGACACCATATATGGTCCTCAACTAGGTAGATCATATGTTCCTGAATTTATAGTTATAGATCTTCCAAAGAACAAGGCCTTTTTCGAATAAGCCAATTCAGGGCCGAGTGGATTACCTTCGGGAGCTAAGTCGAAGATCTCGGTGTGATTCAAACCGACTCATTTATTACCTATTATTTGATTGATTAATCCTTTATAAGCTTAACTTTGTGATGACATCTAGGATTAGTAACAGTAGCAAATTAATGATGAACCAGAAGTTCATTTCAAGGAGAGATAAAGGAAGAAAAAGCCAGAGTAGACACAAGAAATAAGGCGAATAAGGCAACACCATTTCCGAATGAGTAATGAAATTCCACAAAGCAACCATGACTAATGTACATGTTGGAAAATAAGGTATGAAAAAGGTCTCACTGATGTACTATGACAAGAAAACTCAAATTAAGTCTTGAGAGTGATATTTGTCTTCCGTAACTCCCTCCACACCGCAGCTCCGAACAAAGTCTCCGGTCATCTTCCTCTAATGTTGCAGGTTTTTATATATATCTCATAACTGGGTTCAACTGCTGAGGTTCAAGGACATCATAGATACAACTACATACGATTGAGGTGCGAGAGGAATGGGGACGAAGGCGAGCTGTCGGCTGTAAGTTATATGCTTTATGTCTTAGTAACTATGGTCTTTTTGTGTTTTTCTGTTTGCTACCAACATGGTGGGGGCGATAACAACTTATGTTGGAGATGCTGAACTGCAAACTTGGATTCAGAGGGCTTAATTAAATGCAGTTCCTGTTGGCATGCCTTAGAAAATGATGAAAGAAGAAGAAGGAAAGATGAAGTAGAATCTTCTAGAATACGATGGGTATTACGGAAGCTGCAAAACTAGATTACAAGAAGCTACAAACCTAGAATTTTTTACTTTCTTTTTTAAATAATAAGGGGGACTATTATTAGGTTGGCTTTGTTCGATAAGCCGTCTAAACCAGCTTTTTTAATTCTTAACATGGTTGGTATGAGAAATATATTCTCAGTGATTACGCAAATGCGTAACACCAAAAAAAAAAAAGGCAAAAGGAGGAAACCAGAAAATTTTAATTTTAACGGGTCGAGATATTCGGGTCTCGCTGACTAACCCATTTTTTACCCGACCCACCCAAGTCAGATCTGGGTTAAATGTGCTTTTAACCCGCAATTTTTTTTACCAAACACGACCCAACCCACCCATTGCCACCCTTAGTGGAGGCAATAGGCCCAAAGTGCCAGGTCAAAATGGAGTAATTAAAGCGGGATGGAGGGAATCTACACTATATCTAATGAGAAGACTTTTTTTATGTAATATCCTTTTGGTGTTACACTGAAATTCATTCTGGTGCCAACAAGTGCCTATTATGAGAACAAAATCGTAAAAATATAACTACCTACTCTCTATAAAACCATTAGTTACAAACACTCACTCTCAGGTAACTACCCATTTTCTATTCTATATGTTCTTATACATGTTCCCTTATCCCTCAAATCCAAAAAAAAGAATTAAATTACAATCTGTCAATTGTATTTCTAAGTGGTAGTTTGCAATAACATAATCGCACACGCATTGCATGTGCACGACATCTCGTATTTTTCATTTAAATATTGTTTATAGCTTAAAGCTAATTCTAAAGATAATTACGATTTAACTTTGGTGTTGCTTTTCATTATAAGTTGGTAACAAACAATTGCTCTTTTAGTGTAAATTAACGCTGATGAAAGTACTTAAAATGATAATTGATAATATTACAAATTAACCTCGAGAGAAAGAAGAATAAAAAAAAAGAAGAAAAACGGGAGAAAAGAGTTAGGGACAGTTACAAAGAGAGTGAGGCTAAAACATCGGAGAGGATTACGAAGTAACGAGTCACCATGACACACCCATCGAAAAATAAAATTAACAGTACAAATTTTGTTATATATATAAAAACAAATATATACTTGTTTATTGTCATATTCAGTAAAATAATTTTAAAATTACTGGAAAAAAAAGTGAGTCATACGTGTCCAAATATTTTTGAATCAAACTTGGCCTTTAAATTTTACTTTAGCTATATTTTTGAAACTTTAATTTGTAAAAACTAAACATAATGGTACAGATAGTTATCTACCAATTACGACATTTATTTTGTGTCATTTCTTAGAACTTTTGTTCGAATGCCACTTGTCATTATTGTAAGTTGGTAATTATGTAACACCAAGAAGATGTTACACTGTAATACTCCGAAATTTTTCTTTCCATGTGGGAAATCATTATTTTTGAGTAAATAAGTTGTCGTCTTTATCATATTGAGAAAAAGATTGTTTAAGTTTCTAGAATTTTTTGTCAAATGAATAGTGGTTTTCATTCGAATGAAAATGGGTTTGCCTTGAATGAAAAGATTTTTACTTTGAACGAAACGTTTTCGTGAAAAGTGAGTTTCTTAAGTTTTCATTCGAATGAAAAGTATTCATTCCAATGAAAACAGTTTTCAGTCGAATGAAAAAAAAAAAACAAGTTTCTGAACTTTTCAGTTGATGACAATAACTTTGAGTCGATGAACAGTAATTTTGAGTCGAATGAATAGTACTTTCAGTCGAATTAAAAGTGTTTTCGATCGATTTAAAAGTATTTTCGGTCGAATTAAAAGTATTTTCAGTCAAATTAAAAGTGTTTAAATTAAGAGAAGAAACCACTGATGGATTAGGTCGAATGGAAATAGTTTTCAATTTTTGGTCGAATAGAACTTTAAGATTTTGGGAAAGACATTTTCACGGCTAAAGGATTGGGTCGAATGAAAGTTGTATTACTTCGAATGAATAGTGTAATTTTTTTTTACCTTCATATAAATAGCCTCTTTGTTTTCTTTTAGTCCATTTGTTCTCGATTCCTTGTTCCTTTGCGGAGGAGATAGAGAGAATAGAAGGCTTAGGAAGTACCTTTGGTACTAGAGCGGTGCTTTAAGGATTCGTATTTTTAAATGCTTGATTGAGATAAGGTTTTACTTTCGAAATTTGAATTAGCAATGGGCCAATCGTTCATGTAAGTCCTTAGTTCTTTTTTAAATCTGAACTTCTTCGAATTGAGTTAAATGATTTTTCTTCTCCCTTTGCTTTGAACTTGGTTATGAATAAGTTGTTTCTCAATGCTATGATTTGTGAAAATAAAATTCTATCGAATTTGTTTGACCTCAGAATTTGCCATATTGATATCGTTTATTTCAAGGATTAATGATTATCATTATTTCGTAAACTTTGTATATTGTTTGACATGTTCACTATTTGATAACGGTTATCTTAAAATTTTTGTTTTGGTAACTCTATGAGCCATGCCATAATGTATGTTTATTTCTGACTTACTCACGTGGATTGGAACGTGGGCTAGCTCAGCTAGAATTGAGCTAGAGATCGCGATCTTGCTTTCTGAACCGGCCTCATGTCTCAGTAATGATGTATGTGACCACTTTCTGAATGGTTCTCTAGTATCTGTGTCCGTACTCAGATATATTGTAGCATTTGACCACTTTCTGAATGACTCTCTAGTATTTGTCTATGTACTTAGATATATTTTAGCATTTGATATTTGGTCTGACATCTGTTCCGTCAAAACTGGTTTGTTGTCTGTTCTGTTGAAACTTTTGTGTCTGTCTTTGTATTCAGATATAGTTTGACATTCAAATTTTGGTTTAATATCTGTCATGTTGAAAGTTTTGTGTTTCCGAAATTTTGTTTCTCAGATATTTTTGTTTCTATTTGATTGGTCCTTTGAGCGAAGTTACTGAGCATTAGGCTCATTCCCTTATTATTTTTCTTTTCAGGTGATCAGTATGTGGGATTTTTTTGGATTTGAAGGGCTAGCTGTGTGACCAAGAGTTAGCGGCGTTATTTCAGAGTTAGTATTGACATTTAAGTGTAACAACTAAGACAAGTTGGCATTGTTTAGGTTTTATTTTTTTAAACTCTATGCTGGAGAAATTTTGGATTGTATAAAAACTTTAGCCCATTTTGATAGTTATTGATATACTATACTCGTGGGAGTTATTTGTGCATGCTTTGAATGACCTTAATGGGGAGATTTCTGATAATTTTAAAGTTTTCTCTGAATTCCGATTATTCGATTGCTAACGCTCCAGGAATTGAATTTTCGGGGCGTAACAGAATGATATCAGAGTTTAGGTTTGAGATTCTGTAGACTCTTAAGCCTAAGATTTATGTGATTGGGATTAAACCATGAAAATGTGGATTAAGTTTGGAGAATTTATTTCATATTAGAGCATAAGACTGAGATTTGGCCATAAATCTTTGATTTGGGTTGAACACTAAATCGTAGAACGAATGTTAGTTATCTTTGGAATTCATATATTTTAATTATTAATCAAAGAGAATAATTGACCCTTTTTATACAAGTGATATGGTGACAGATTTTCAACGGAATTTGAAAGGAAGATTTGGCATTACTAGATCATAATGACCCTTTTTATTCAATTGTTTCGATATCCTTTTGTGGGCACCTAAGTGTTGAACCTAGAAGTTTGAAACATATCTATATGTGTATGCCTTTATGGAATCCTGTGGTGACCCTTAAGGTTTATAATTCTTGCCCCATTAGTATTGATTACAGAAATTTAAGTGTTGACATAATCTTTCTGAATATGAAACACTTTGATGTAATTTTGGGGATAAAAACTGATTTTCTTCCAATAATGCCAAAATGGAGAGGGTGATTATGATATTCTGATGAATCAATCTAAAAACTAGAAGCTATCTGTAAAGACTGTAACCGAGAGATATAAATGATGTGGTAGTTCAAAGGCTTAAACTTTAGTGGATGTGCGATATATATGTGAAATTAAGAATTATATGTTTTTCTCTGAAATAATTTTGATGATGGATTGAGTTGGTTTGCTTTGAGGTATCAGGGTGCGCAGTGAAAGCGTGGTGGGCTTTGATATGACGAGTAAGTGCTGGTTGATATTGGTTATTCATATTGGTTAAGTCAGTATAGTATGCTTCAAATGTTATCTGATGGTTTTGATTTTTTATGTCAGAATAAAATTAGATGGAGAAAAATATTGATCATTAGGTGATCTCATGGTTTGGTTAGTGAATTGCAAAGACTTTATGTCGTTGAAAATTTAGTTAAGCTTTGAATTTTGAGTTTGTGACCTTTTATAGTTGACAAATATAAGTAGAAAGTTGAGTTCGATATTGTCCTCTTGCGGTTAGGTAACCGTTTGTTTGAAGTAATAAAATATTTTTAAGTATTGAATCATGGAATATTCAATGCTGGTGAAGCATCGAATATTCGATGTTGGGTGAAGCATTGGGCTGAAAAGCGTACCAATAATTTAGCAACTTTACTTATAAGTTACATTCAGTTGTCAGTAAAATGTTATTAAGGACGTATTTAAATGGCTATATTTGTGACTTTGTACAAGCGTAAATTATGATTTGAAGATTATAGAGTATAAGTCCTTTGTGATTAATATGAAGATTGGTTACTACTTTTGGTGTATTATCAGAGTAGTGCAGTGGAGGCATTATGTATTGAAGATTGATTTTATTCGTGAAATTTTGAATGTCGTAATTTTAGCTCAGTCCATTTCGTAGGCTAGTTAAGCCATGCATGTTTTGAAGTCAGAATTTCAGTAATAGTACGAGGAATGTTTTGACTCGTGTTGGAAAGCGAGAAGTTTATTGATGCTTAAGGAACATTTTAAATTCCGAGGACGGAATTATTTTAAGGGGAGAAGAATGTAATATCCCGAAATTTTCTTTTCCTTGTGCGAAATAATTATTTTTAAGTAAATAAGTTGTGGTCGTTATCATATTGAGAAAATGGTTGTTGAAGTTTCTAGAATTGTTTTGTCGAATGAATAGCGGTTTCATTCGAATGAAAAGATTTTTGTTTCGAATGAGAATGGGTTTGCTTTCAATGAAAAGATTTTTACTTCGAACGAAATGTTTTCATGAAAGCGAGTTTCTGAAGTTTTCATTCGAATGAAAAAAAAAAGGTTTCTGAAGTTTTTAATCGATGAACAATAACTTTTAGTCGATGAACAGTAACTTTCAGTCGATGAACAGTAATTTTGAGTCGAATCTATAGTACTTTCAGTAAAATTAAAACTATTTTTGGTCTAATTAAAAGTGTTTTCGGTCGAATTAATAGTATTTTAATTAAAAGTGTTTTTGATCGAATTAAAGATGTTTTAAATTAAAAGAAGAAACCATTGATGGATACGGTCGAATGGAAATAGTTCCAATTTTCGGTCGAATGGAACCTTAGATTTTGGGAAATGCATTTTCACGGCTGAAGGATTGGGTCTAATGAAAGTTGTTTTACTTCGAATGAATAGTATAATTTCTTTTTTTACCTTCATATAAATAGCCTCTTTGTTTTCTTTTAGCCCATTTGTTCTCGTTGCCTTGTTCCTTTGCGGAGGAGATAGAGAGAATAGAAGGCTTGGGAAGCTCCCTTGGTACTAGAGCAATGCTTTAAGGATTTGTATTCTTAAAGGCTTGATTAAGGTAAGAGTTTACTTTTGAAATTTCAATGCGATTGTCCAATCGTTCATGTAAGTCCTTAGTTCTTTTTGAAATATGTACTTCTTCAAATTGAGTTAAGTGATTTTTATTCTCCCATTACTTTGAACTTGGTTATGAATAAGTTTTTTCTCAATGCTATGATTTGTGGAAATCAAATTCGGTCAAATTTGTTTGACCTCAGAATTTGCCATATTGATATCGTTTGTTTTAGTGATTAATGATTATCATTATTTCGTAAACATTGTATATTATTTGACATGTTCGCTATTTGATAACGGTTATCTTTATATTTTTGTTTGGTAACTCTATGAGTCATGTCACAGTGTATGTGACTTATTTCCGACTTACCCACGTGGATTGGAACGTGGGCTAGCTCAGCGAAAATTGAGCTAGAGATCGCGATCTTACTTTCTGAACCGCGTCATGTGTCAGTAATGACGTATGTGACCACATTCTGAATGACTATCTAGTTTTTGTGTCCGTACTCAGATGTATTTTGGCATTTGATCACTTTCTGAATGACTCTCTATTATCTATCTTCGTACTCAGATGTGTTTTGACATTTGATATTTGGTCTGACCTCTGTTCCGTCAAAACTAGTTTGTTGTCTATTCCGTTGAAGCTTTTGTGTCTATCTTTGTATTCAGATATAATTTGACATTCAAAATTTGGTTTAATATCCGTCCCATTGAAAGTTTTGTGTTTCTGAAATTTTGTTTCTCAGATATTTTTGCTTCTGTTTGATTGGTCCTTTGAGCGAACTTACTGGGCATTAGGCTCATTCCCTTATAGTTTTTCCTTTCAAGTGATCAGTAGGTGGGATTTTTTTGGATTTGAAGGGCTAGCTGTGTGACCAAGAGTTAGCGAAGTTATTTCAGAGTTAGTATTGACATTTAAGTGTAATAACTAAGACAAGTTGGCATTATTTAGGTTTTATTTTCTTAAACTCTACATTGGAGAAATTTTGGATTGTATAAAAGCTTTAGGCCATTTTGATAGTTATTGATATACTATACTCTTGGGAGTTATTAGTGCATGCTCTAAATGACCTTAATGGGGAGATTTCTGATAATTTTAAGGTTTTCTCCGAATTTCGATTATTCGATCGTTAATGCTCCGGGAATTGAATTTTTGGGGCGTAAAAGAATGGTATCAGAGCTTAGATTTGAGATTCTGTAGACTCCTAAGTCTAAGATTTATGTGATTGGGATTAAACCATGAAAAGGTGGATTAAGTTTGGAGAATTTATTTCATATTAGAGCATAAGATTGAGATTTGGCCATAAACCTTTGATTTGGGTTGAATACTAAATTGTGGAACGAATGTTAGTTATCTTTGGAATTCAGATATTTTAATTGTTAATTAAAGAGAATAATTGAAGAATAGAACCATGATCTTTGGATGTCTATGAGTAGCTCTATCAAATAGTGTATGAAAATAGGTTGTGATCTCAAGATACAAGTGATGGTGACAAATTTTGTACATAATTTGAAAGGAAGATTTGGCATTACTAGATCATTATGCCCCTTTTATTCAGTTGTTTAGATATCCTTTTGTGGCCACCTAACTGTTGAACCTAGAAGTTTGAAACATATCTATATGTGTATGCCTTAATGGAACCCTGCGGTGACCCTTATGGTTTATAATTCTTGTCCCATCAGTATTGATTAAAGAAATTTAAGAGTTGACATAATCTTCCTGAATATGAAACACATTGATGTTATTTTAGGGGTAATGACTGATTGTCTTCCAATAATGCAAAGATGGATTGCTTTAGAAAAGAGGGAGATTATGATCTTCTGATGAATAAATCTGAAAGCTAGAAGCTACCTGTAAAGGCTGTGACTGAAAGATAGAAATGATGTGGTAGTTCAAAGACTTAAACTTTAGTGGATGTGCGATATATGTGAAATTAAGAATAATATGTTTTTTTTTCTCTGAAATAATTTTGATGATAGATTGAGTTGGTTTGCTTTGAGATATCAGGGTGTGCAGTGAAAGCGTGGTGGGCTTTGGTATGATGAGTAAGTGCTGGTTGATACTGGTTATTCATATTGGCTAAGTCGGTGTAGTATGCTTCAAATGTTATCTGATAGTTTTGATTTTTGATGTCAGAATAAAATTAGATGGGGGAAAATATTGATCACTAGGTGATCTCATGGTTTGGTTAGTGAATTGCTTTAGTTAAGTTTTGGATTTTGAGTTTGTGACCTTTTGTAGTTGACAAATATGAGCAGAAAGTTGAGTTTGATATTGTCCTTACGGTTAAGTAACCGTGTGTTTGAAGTAATAAAATTTTTTTAAGTATTGAATCTTGGAATATTCGATGCTGGTGAATTGATCATAGATAATCATATTTGAAAGTCTAACAGTGTGGATGTAGCATTGGGCTGAAAGCGTACCAATAATTTAGCAACTTTAGTTATAAGTTATACTCAATTGTCAGCAAAATGTTATTAAGGATGTATTTAAATGGCTATATCTGTGAAGTTGTACAAGCGTAAATTCTGATTTGAAGATTATAGAGTATAAGTCCTTTGTGATTAATATGAAGATTGGTCACTACTTTTAGTGTATTATCATAATAGTGCAGTGGAGGCGTTATGTATTGGAAATTGATTTTATTCGTTGAAATTTTGAATGTCGTAATTTTAGCTCAGTCCATTTCGTAAGTTAGTTAAGCCATGCATGTTTTGAAGTTAGAATTTCAGTAATAGTATGAGGAATGTTTTGACTCGTGTTGGAAAGCGAGAAGTTTATTGATGCTTAAATTCCGAGGACGGAATTCTTTTAAGCGGGGAGAATGTAATACCCCGAAATTTTTTTTTCCTTGTGCGAAATTATTATTTTTAAGTAAATAAGTTATGGTGTTTATCATATTGAGAAAATGGTTGTTAAAGTTTCTAGTATTTTTTTTGTCGAATGAATAGTGGTTTCATTCGAATGAAAAGATTTTTTTGCTTCAAATGAAAATGAGTTTGCTTTGAACGAAAAGATTTTTACTCCAAATGAAATGTGTTTTCGTGAAGAACGAGTTTTTTAAGTTTTCATTCGAAAAAAAAGTATTGATTCCAATGAAAACAGCTTTTTGAAGAATGAAAAAAAAAAAGGTTTCTAAAGTTTTTAGTTGATGAACAGTAACTTTTAGTTGATGAATAGTAACTTTCAGTCGATGAACAGTAACTTCAGTTGAATTAAAACTATTTTCGGTCAAATTAAAAGTGTTTTCGGTCAAACTAAAAGTGTTTTCGGTCGAATTAAAAGTGTTTTAAATTAAAATAAGAAACCACTTATGGATTAGGTCGAATGGAAATAATTTTTAATTTTCGGTAGAATAGAACCTTAAGATTTTGTAATAGGCATTTTCACGGCTGAAGGATTAGGTCAAAGGAAAGTTGTTTTACTTCGAATGAATAGTATAATTTTTTTTTACCTTCATATAAATAGCCTCTTTGTTTTCTTTTAGCCCATTTGTTCTCAGTTCCTTGTTCCTTTGCGGAGGAGATAGAGAGAATAGAAGGCTTGGGAAGCTCCTTTGGTACTAGAGCAGTGCTTTAAGGATTTGTATTCTTAAAGGCTTGATTAAGGTAAGGGTTTACTTTTGAAATTTCAATGCGATTGTCCAATCGTTCATGTAAGTCCTTAGTTCTTTTTGAAATATGTACTTCTTCAAATTGAGTTAAGTGATTTTTATTCTCCCATTACTTTGAACTTGGTTATAAATAAGTTTTTTCTCAATGCTATGATTTGTGGAAATCAAATTCAGTCAAATTTGTTTTGTAACATCCCAGAATTTTTTGGAATGTTAGACAATCGATCGATTTCACTAAGACAATTATAACCCCATAACTAAATGGATAGTCATCATCAGAGCAGCTAAACATTTAATCAAACAATACTCTCAATAGGATTTCATAAATCATACATCAAACTAAGTCTATATTTTTTTTTATAAATAATAGTCATTACCCGCATAGGGGTTTTAATGATCAATACCAAGATCTAATTCCTTTACTTTCGCTCGCTCAGCTCTAATCCATGCTCAGGTAACCTACTGCTGGCTGTCACCTGCAGAAAGGAAGTCAAGAGAGAGTGAGCTTTTGAGAGCCCAGTAAGGTCGCACAAAGATTTAAAACAATAGAAACGATTCGGACGATTTTATATTTAAGCCAAATAAAAACTTTTAAAACGGGAAACAGAACGATTCAAACAATTTTTCTATATACAATCAAATGATAATGTCAAAAGGGTTTTCAAAGAAAACCACAGCAATTTCAATATAAACATAAGAATGAGTATCAACTCAGTTCCCTTAAATCAATAACTATTTTATAAAACACTTAAAGTGCGATAAAACATAAATAGGAAACGTTGAACATGAACAGTACACTAGCAAAGCCACTCCGGCAGTGCTTGATCGCTTTACATATGCATATGTACACTGACTAGTCCATCTAGGTACTAGTTAAACTCATCCAATAGACCATCCTTATAACGTTAACAGTACAGACCATCCTTATGACTCCCAAGTTACTTACTCATGTCAACATTGCGAAGCAATAAATGCATTTGATAATATTCAAGGAATTTAAACACAATTCAAAATGTTTTACAATGATTGAATTTAATAAACAGATGAGAGTAACGAATTACAAACGATCGCTATCAGGCTCAAATTAGGGTTTCATGGACAGTTTCAAAACAAACGCTTTTTATTTCAAACATAGAAATCAACAATCAATGTATTTTGTAAAATTGTTATTACAAACAGTTGAAACAGAATAACGAAATGGGGTTCGGAGAGAAATCCTTACCTCCGTCCAAGCCAAACGATGCTACCAACTCGATCACTATTTTCTGAATAAATCTAGATTAACAATTTATTTGTTAGAACATAATTTATGTCAAATATGCTATAAACCCTATTATCAACTACCCACTGCGTACCCACTCTCTCCGAAATCGCGCACTCAAAACTGTTCTCGCACACGGCCAACCTAACCGAAAATTCTATACACTTCTTAACATGTAATGACACTCTAAAATTTATAATAATTTAAACTAAACACTCTTATAGCTTAAAACATTCTAAAAAGTCAAAATATGAATTTTCTGAATATTTTTGAATTAAAATAATTTCCTTCAATGCAATAAAAACTCATAAATTGTCAAAATTACTTCCAGCTGGAAAAACAAGTCCCATAATTTTTATACGAACTTTGATATATATATATATATATATATATATATATATATATAAATTATAAAATTGAAATAAGAATTTAAAAGGCACTAAAAGTATTACTTTATTTTTCGTTTTGCTAAATTCAATGTGATACAGAAAATGATAACAAATCTACTCCAAAAATCATCAAATTTATACTGAGTCGTATTTATACCATAAAAACATTATTCAAAATTTTCCCACAACATTTTCAAGGTTTAAGGGCTCCAAAATATTTTTTTTTTCAAATCTGAAATTACCGAAAATACAAAAAATTCATACAATCTCATAAAACTTTGCCAAGAATTCTAGTATGGTCTAACATATTATACTGTAAATTTTCATGTGCTAACGATAAGCGTGCGTTAACATATGTACGTGCGAAACTTAACGCTAACTCAAATACCCGCTTCGTTCTCTTCTTCTTCCTTTCTTTTCTTTTGTTCACCACACTCAGATGAACCCACTTCAGTTCATCCACACATACATATATATTACACATACACACAGCACTCATGCATGCAAATACACACAATTCATTCACGCACCTTCTAATATATAACACACACACACACACACACAGTCACACATATATACACACATACGTGTTACACACAACTCACGCACCCACACATTTTCCCTTCCTCACGAGCACTATAACTTGCGGCTATGGCAGCCCATGGCTGCCCAGTCACCTCCATTTTCTCACACAGGTAATGTCCCTCATTCCCACATCACTCAGTATATACATACACACACGCACTCACCATGCACACAGGTCATGCAACACACACAAGCACATCACACACACAAACGCAGCTACCTGCTGTTGCTTCTTCCTTCAACAGCAGTCATCACTCCATGGCCAATCACCAAGCACACAATCACACTCACGCTGCACTACACACGCATTCACTTGGCCGCACAAATATACCCAGTTGTTCCCCCTTTTTCTTCACACATACAAACACACTTTACACCAAAAACACACACACAATAACACGGGAGCAACCCGCAGCCTACTCTCTCTCTTGGCAACAGACTCACACACTCTATACTCGCACCACAGTTTCACATATTTCCCTTCCCTCTTCTTTGTCTCTTAATCCCATACACAGACACATGACATTCACGGCCCCCTTTCGCATTATAGCTGCTGCCCTTCTTCCTTCCATTTCATATTATACACACATCCAAGACATGCCTAACACAAACACACATGTGGACATAGACACAACTACTCAGTCACAACAGCCCTTACCCATGCCCCTACACTCACATTCTTATCACAGACAAGCACACGTCTCTCTCTAAAGGCAGCCATCACTGCCTTTACACAATATGTTCTCTTTCCCAACGCAGTCCCAAAATTCTACAATCATTATTTAAACAAGGGAAACCGGAGCTTACCCGAAATTTGCCGAAAAACTCTTCTCTGCGTTCCTCCTCCACCTCTGCTCCACACTCTCTCTCTAGCGTTTACATGGGAAGAGCATTAGGGTCGGCTGTGGCATCTTATTGGTGTATATATATAAGCAAAGCCCTAAAAGACACTTACTAAAAACCTCCTAAAGTTTCGTTAGTCACTAAAAAATGTACCCACGTATTTTTATTATTACGAAATGGTCCAAATTAAATTATTTACTATAGTTTGGGTGCTCGAAAAATTTTAAGGGTTTGGTTAAGTAACCTGTTATACTAAGTGTCGCTAAAGGTCACTAAATAAAATATCAACGCTAACTGAAAGAACATTCGTCGCTAAAGATCGCTACTTAAAATATTGACGCTTAAAAATTTTATTTGCCGTTACCTTTTTTTTAATTGAATCAGAAAAAATATCGGGGTGTTACATGTTTGATCTCAGAATTTGCCATATTGATATCATTTGTTTCAGTGATTAATGATTATCATTATTTTGTAAACTTTGTATATTATTTGACATGTTCGCTATTTGATAATGATTATCTTTAAATTTTTGTTTTGGTAACTCTATGAGCCATGTCACAATGTATGTGACTTATTTTCGACTTACCCTCGTGGATTGGAATGTGGGGTAGCTCAACGGGATTTGAGTTAGAGATCGCGATCTTACTTTCTGAATCGGCCTTATGTGTCAGTAAGGACGTATGTACCCACTTTCTGAATGATTCTCTAATGTCTGTCTCTGTACTCAGATATAGTTTGACATTTGACCACTTTCTGAATGGCTCTTTAGTATCTGTCTCCGTACTCAGATATATTTTGACATTTGATATTTGGTCTGACCTCTGTTCTGTCAAAACTGATTTGTTGTCTGTTCCGTTGAAACTTTTGTCTCTGTCTTTATATTCAGATATAGTTTAACATTCGAAATTTGGTTTAATATTCGTCCCGCTGAAAGTTGTGTTTCCAAAATTTTTTTTCTCAGATATTTTTGTTTATGTTTGACTTGTCCTTTGAGCGACCTTACTGAGCATTAGGCTCATTCTCTTATTATTTTTCCTTTAAGGTGATCAGTACGTGGGATTTTTATTTTTTTGAATTTGAAGGGCTAGCTGTGTGACCAAGAGTTAACGGCCTTATTTCAGAGTTAGTATTGATATTTAAGTGTAACAACTAAGAGAAGTTGACATTATTTAGGTTTTATTTTTTTAAACTCTGCATTGGAGAAATTTTGGATTGTATAAAAGTTTTAGTCAATTTTGATAGTTATTGATATATATTATACTCTTGAGAGTTATTAGTGCATGCTCTGAATGACCTTAATGGGAAGATTTCTGATAATTTTAAGGTTTTCTCTGAATTCCGATTATTCGATTGTTAACGCTCCAGGAATTAATTTTTTGCAACGTAATATATACCAAATCCTGTTTTGGCTTCATAAGTAGTACGAGTGGCCCACGTGATGCTCGTGCGAAAATAAAGTTAAGAGTAAAAAAATTTGTTAAAAAAAAATACGTGTTTATTGTCATATTCAGTAAAACTAATCTTAAATTACAGAAAAATAAATTAGTCATACTTGTCTGAACATAAGTTAGTAAAATATTATTATCGTATCAAACTTGACCTTTATATTTTACTTTAGCTCTATTTTTTTTTATGAACTTTATATATAAAATACTAAGCATAATTATATAGGTAGTTACTTACCAATTAAGATTTTTATTTGTGTCATTTTTTAGAAATTTTGTTGCAATGTCACTTGTTATCATTGTAAGCTGGTAGTTATGTAACACCAAAAAGATGTTACGCCAACATGTTTTGGCTTAATAAGTGGTATATATATAAATATAGATAAATTAATATTTAAATTACTGATATTTAGGTAAAAGAAATGATGATTTCAAAAATCGAAATAAAGGGTACAATTGGAAATTCATATATTCAATTCAATCACGAGATATCCACACGATTACGAGCTCACACCCATAACCTCGGTGCACACGGAACTCGCAGTTGTATCTTTGCGGACCCCACCCCAGCGACCGGACGAAACCTTTAAAACCCGAATAGCCTTCTGCGCCAAAAACCCTCCACTCCCTTTTCTGGGTTTTTGCTCCTGATTTATGTATAGATGTTCCGCTTAAAATCCCTTCTGGGTATGGTTTGCAATCCAAAAAATAAGTGCACTAACTGGACAATTTTTGTTCTTCACCTTTGGGCTTTCGTATGACGATTAATGGGTATGATTATTATGCTCAATGTTTCTTCTGGGCTTTTTCTTATAACCAGATTCCAATGACAATTATAGCATTCATTGAACAATAAAGTGGGTGGTACTATTTCTCTCTTTGTTCTGGGGCTATGTTATTTGGTAATGGCCATAAGTTTTGGTACATATCCTAGGTTTAAGTTGTAACCCAGCTATTTCAGTTGCCTTGGTGTTATGCTGCTCTGGTTGGTTATCATAGTTTCGCTCAAAACTCCTTCCAGCTTTGTTCTTTTTAATACAAATTCTGCTGCTAATAGTGCATTAATTGGACAAAAATAACGGGTGTTAGTTTTTCAATCTTTATTTTTCGGTTTTCAGTTGTTGATCGATGGGTACAATTTTTTCTTGTTACGTGATGGAAATATATAACGGCCTTGGTTGTTGGCATATATTTTAGTTGTCAGTTGTAATTATCATACGATTTTGAGAAAGACCGACTACCTAAATACAAAGTGCCATTTTTTTTTTTTAGGTTTTAGGCACTTTCAAGATAGTGTATCAGACTTTTCCTTTTCAATAGCCTTGTAGTTATGTTATGAATTTTATTTGCGATTTTTTTTACTGTTGTCCTATTCCTAGAATGTCGGATTTTGCAGTAATATATATATATATATATATATATATATATATATATATATATATATATATATATATATATATATATATATATATATATATATATATAGGAGCTGATGCATTGCTCGCGCTAGCAAATGGAGTTAAGTTGCAAGCGCGATCTGACCGTCCATCCTGAAAGATGGACGGCCCAGATCGCGCCTTTTTTGAAAACTATCAGTCGTCCCCGACATAGTGTCGCGGACGGACTTTTTTACCTTTTTGCCCCTCCACCCGTCCGCTACACTGTATCGCGGACGGTCCAAATCTTTTTTTTACGTTTTTTTTAAGTTCGTCCGCTACATAATGTAGCGGACGTTTTTGACAAAAAGACCCTCATGTTCCATCCGCTACATTATGTAGCGGACGAGTTGACCGGAAACATTTGTTCTGTCCTTTCTCTCATGTTCTGCTTTGTCTTTGTGAATTTGGCCTTTTGGAAACATTTTTTCTTCAGATAATGTTTTTTGTTTGTATGGTTACCTAAATGATAAAAGTTTGCAGAAACAAAGTAAGAAAGAGAGGGTTAAACGGGCTCTAATGAGATACAATGATGGGTTCGTGGGTAAGCAGCCATGGCTGCCGTGAGGAGGTGAGGGCGAGGGGATTAGTGCACCTGTGTGTGAAAAAAGAAGGAGAAGGGAGTAGCATCAGGTTGCTGCCTTGCGTGAGATTGCATGTGTGCGTGTGCCGTGAGGCAGTAGCACTGTTACTTGAATGCCTTTTCTTCGAGCCTGAATGCTCCGGCGCTGCTCTTCGACGTCTCTTCTTCGCGGCTGAACAAAATTCATGCTAAGAAAATTTGTGCTACATCCAGAACCCATAAAAGAAATCATGGTGAGAGAAAAGACACTACAAGAAAACAGGGTTTTAGCGACGGGGTAATCCGTCGCTAAAAGCCAAAAATCCGTCGCTAAAAGAATTAGCGACGGATTCACCGTCGCTAAATATCCCTCGTATAAAAGCCCGTCACTAATAGTTTAGCGACGGAATTTTTAAATCCGTCGCTAAATATGTCATTTTTACCGACGGATTTATTTTAATTAGCGACGGATATTCCGTCGCGAATTATATTCTTTAGCGACGGATTTATATTTTTGAGACGGAATATTCCGTCGCTAAAAAACTTATTTAGCGACGGAATATTCCGTCGCTAAATAACTGATTGTAGGAATACTTTAGCGACGGAATTAATCCGTCGCCAAAAGTCAATTTTTTTTTTGAATTTTTTTTTATTTTTCAATTACCCAGACCTGTAATACAATTTTCAAATCTCAACAACAACGCGCAATAATCAATACAGAAAGAAATATATATAATCAATTATAAAAAAATTTATAATAAAAAAAATTCATATATGTACAAGCCGGGAACCGGATATAGCCGGTTAGGAGAGGGGAGAAGAGTACAAGCCGGGCACGGGGGGGGGGGGGAAGCTAGGAACGGGCACGGGAAGGGGCTCATCAGGGGTTCCCGAGTCCCGGATCTGGATCCTGCTGATCCGGGGCCGGGGCGGCCTGTCCAGCAGTGCCCTGCTCCCTGATCATCCGGCACACCACTGTAGCAATGCGCTGGATCTCCTCGTCGTCCAACTGAGGCCGAGGAGCCGGTGTCTGTGGAGGGGCAGCAGGGGGTGAGGACGCTCCTATCACGGCACGAGCAGTCGTGCTAGGCAGGCCGCGTATGCGGCCTTTCGGCCGATTCACGACCTCCGGCGTATCCAGCCATCGCTTCAACCCCCCAGTACTCGCAGCCGTACTAGTGGACGCTGATGGCTGTCCGGACTGCTGCTCGGACCCCCTTAGCTGTTCATACGAGGCCTGCAAAAATAGTGGTTTAACGATATGTTAGGGCATTAATTAACGAAACAGACATTGAGGATAGAAAGAAAAAACATTAACTTAAATAAATTGACTCACATCGATCCGCCGGGCAATATCTGAAATATAGTCGCCCGCCCGGTGCGTCTCGTCCTTGTCCTTCTTCCGCACGTGCGTCTGATTATACGTCAGAGCTACGACCTCATCGTCCTCCAGATCCGGGTGCTCGACCGCGTTCTTGTGTCGGACGATGTCGTGTGGCACCGACCCCCCCGTGTGCGTCGGATCTTTGTTCTGTCTGTTCTCAGTCCCGCTCTTACTCTTGGCGTCCCAACCTGGATCCGCAGCCCACCGATCTATCATCTCCCCCCATACACGGTGAGATATCCAATGTGGGGGATATCTCGCCATGTCCGTCATCGGGGCACCCGCGGGCAGCGCCTTCTTCGCCCGGTCCCGTGCATCGTGGAGCCATCGGCGGTAATTCTTGCCGATGTAGGCAAAGAAAGCCTGCTGCCCCAGTACCTGCTGCTGAGGCGTGTCAAACGTGAACCCCTCCTGTAAGGCATTCAATAACACAAATTAACAACATAAAACAAACTGTAATTAAACATTTACTAACGCTGAAAAAAATACTTCACCGTACCAGCCACTCCTCCCATAGGGCCTCCCTCGCAGCGGCATCCCAGTCCTTCCAGTACAGGCGTGGCTCGAAGAATCGGCCCTTCACAAGAACGCCGATCTTCGTCCTCGCCTATTCTCCAGGATCCTGCCAAAGAAGTAAATAAATTAATTAATACAGTTCAAATATAAATTAACACCCCAAAATTTTAAATATAAGGCATGAGGTGATATTTTTAGTACTTACAGGCCCTCCTGCGTGAGCGTAACTCTCTGTTTACGCTGGGGGTCGATGCGTACCCCGCGTGTCGGACCACGGCCTCGTCGAGATCCTACAAAACACAGACATTAATACAGTTCAAATATAAGGCTAGCGAAAATGTACGAAACACCGTTATCAACTATACCTGAGGTAGAACCCACGGAAGATGGAGAATGCACGCGCGTGTGGGATGAATCTGCGTCGGGCTGGGGCGACGGCTCGAGCTGGGGCTGGGGCGACGGCGATGGCTGGGGCGACGGTGACGGCGACGGCTGGGGCTGGGCCCCCGATGGCTGTCCGCGATCACTCTGTGCCTCGTCATCAGTAGGCAATGACGAGGTGGGACTAACCGGGGAGGAAGCAGCTCGGCGTCCAGCCCGGCCACGAATAGCCCGTATCCTATCCATATCTGACTTCATATAGATTATATACAAAGACATTAACACGTGAAAAACAATAATTTAGGCATAAATCATCATCGGCACTATATATATATATATATATATATATATATATATATATATATATATATGAACGGATGTGCAAAAACACATCAATAAACACCAAGTTCTAAAATGTTACTACATTTTTCCCGTGATGTTACAACATTACAAGTCAATCATTTTCAGTTTGCGAATCATCTTCATCACTTTCCTCGTCGCCCTCTTCTTCGTGGGACTCGTCGTCCTCTTCATCTTCTAATTCATCCTCTTCATCAGTAGACTCGGTCACATCATCTCCAACACTTTCAACATCTTCCGCGTCATCATCTACGACTTCTTCTCCCACAAGAAGTGTTGTTGGAAGAGGAAGATCGTCCTCCTCGTTGTTGACCTCAACAGGGAACAAGACACGTGGTTGGTCGGCTTGAAAGGAGTCTAGCTCACTGTCATATGTCACGGGCAATTTCTTGGACTTGATAGTTGTATACCAATGAGATTTGGGATTGGCGACGTCCTCCGCGTAAAAGACTTGTACAGCTTGACTAGCAAACACAAAGGGCTCGTCTGATGCAAGTCTTGACTTGACATTGACATCTACAATCCCTTGAGAGCTAACACGGATTCCTCTACTGCATGTGACATCGAACCACGTACACTTGAACATTACCAGGCGGTTTTGGGAACCCAGATATGTTAGCTCAACAATCTCATCTAGCTCTCCGTAAAAATCCATGCAATTCTCGGCATAACAGTCGCCGTTGACCAAGACTCCACTGTTTTGGGTTTGTTTTGTTCGGTCATCATCTTTTACGTTAAACCTAAACCCGTTGATGATATAGCCTCCGTAACAGGATGTTTGTTTGTTAGGGCCTTCGGCTAGTAATTTCAAGCATGAGGCCACTGGTCTATCCATTGACTGAACCTATTGTAGATGACGGTAAAAATTAAGGATAAATCAGTATACTAATTGGCCACAGAACTGTATATAACACATAATATAATTTCGTTAAACAATCTTACACGAATTTTGAACCACTGCACAAATTGTGATTTTCGATGAGATTCAAGTCCAGCGGGATCAGTGATTAAAGATTCCGCATCGAACTCACTGCAAACCAATATAGTTGACTCACTTAACACACACTTTCAATTATGTACAACAATGTAAGTGAATTAAGACTTTAACTTACTCAACGAATGCCGAAACTTCATCGCAATTTAGAAGGGCATATATTGTTGCAGCACTGTACTCTTCATCCGTTAGCCATCGAGTATACGTTCGGCCGAACGGACTCCCTGGCTGCTTGAATATTGACAATTGCCCTTCCAAATTTGTGCTTGATCCGGGGTCATTTCGGCCTAGTTGATTTAACCTTGTACCAACATTAGGCCCGAAATATTGACTACAAAAGTTTACAAGTTCTTCCATTACGTAAGCCTCCGCAATTGAGCCTTCAACCCGAGCCTTATTACGGACTTTTTTCTTTAAATGGAACATGAACCTAGAAGTTTAGCGAATCGAGTTAGGTGGAATATCAATGATAACAGATGTCGCATTAAGTGTAAACGAACAACTATAACAATTTAAGGATTACCTCTCGAAGGGATACATCCACCGATATTGCACGGGTCCACCCATCTTAGCTTCATATGCCAAGTGAACAGGCAGATGCTCCATTGAATCAAAGAACGAAGGTGGGAAGATTTTCTCCAGCTTGCAAATCGTCACCACAATGTTCTTCTCAAGCACTTCCATGTTACTCACCCGGATCGTAGAAGAGCATATATCTCGAAAGAAATGAGATAATTCAGTCAAAGTCTCGCAAACAACCCGTGGCAACAGTCCCCGGAAGGCAATAGGAATGAATCTCTCCATGAATACGTGGCAGTCGTGACTCTTCATCCCTTGGAACTTGCATTCCGATACATTGCAACAACGAGATATGTTGGACGCAAACCCATCCGGAAGCTTCAAATTCTTAACCCACTGACAGACCTTCTCCACTTGTTTCTTGTCTAGACAGTAAGGTGCTTTCGGAAGTATGGTCCTCCCACTGACTGTCCGAGGATGCAATTCACGGCGTACACCCAACTGTTGTAGATCCCTTCTCGCTTTAAGGTGATCTTTCGATTTGCCCTTGACATTCATCACTGTGTTGAACACATTATCAAAAACGTTCTTCTCAATATGCATCACATCCATGTTGTTTCGGATAACGAGCGTCCTCCAGTAGGCTAACTCCCAGAAGATACAAAATTTTCTCCAGTTGTGCTCTTTCCCGAACCCTGCAATCTTCTGATCCGGCACACCCTTACCGTGTGGTATGTCAGTATCAAGTGCCTCCAGGTGTGAGAGTACTTCTTCACCAGATGGGTAGTCCAGTGTGACAACCTCACGCTCGATTGTCCCGTCAAATTTATCCTTCTGCCTACGAAACTGATGGCCCGGTGGCAAAAGCTTACGGTGACATCCGAACCACGAGGCCTTTCCGCCGTGCTTTAACGTATGACCGGGGTTCACGCCCATACAAGCAGGGCATGCTAGCTTCCCATGTGTGCTCCAGCCACACGTCATTCCCAATGCGGGGAAATCATGTATAGTCCACATCAAAGCAGCCCTCATCTGAAAATTTTGTTTAAGGGATGCATCATATGTTTCGACTCCATGATTCCATAATTGTTTTAACTCATCAATCAACGGCCTTAAATACACATCTATGTCCTTACCGGGACTCTTCGGCCCCGGAATAAGCAACGACAAGAACATATACGGCTTCTTCATGCACATGCCTGGTGGAAGGTTGTAAGGGACAATAATAACAGGCCAACAGGAGTAAGGCGTGGTAGACTGACCGAAAGGGTTGAACCCATCGGTTGCCAGACCAAGTCTAACATTCCGAACTTCCTGAGCAAAGACTGGATGCCTGCGGTCAAACTCCTTCCACGCCTCTCCATCAGCTGGGTGTGTCAGCACATCGGCATCGTTGCTGCGAGTCTCACGGTGAGCCCTCATATGTTCAGCTGTATTGGAGGAGTAGTACATTCTCTGAAGCCGTGGTGTGACCGGGAAATATCGCAATATCTTCCATGCAATGTTTTTCTTCTTCCCTTTGTCCGGTTTGTACCTCGAATGATCACATACTGGACATAATGACAAATCCTTATTCTCTTTCCAGAATAATACACAATCGTTATTGCACGCATCTATCCGGTCATAGCTCAACCCAAGTTTCCTCATCATCTTCTTCGCGTCATAGTACGACGGCGGTAGCTTTTCACTTTCGGGCAGTATTTCTTTGATGAAGGTAACAAACTCGTTAAAACCTTTCTCACTCAGCCCGTGGTCTGATTTCAACTGTAATAACCTACTAACCGCAGACAGCCGTGTGTGTTTCGGAGCTCCATCCCACAGCGGCTCTTCCGCAGCTCTCAACAACTCATAAAACTGATGAGCCCCCTCGTTCGGCGGTTGTGGACTGTCGTTACCCCAGTCAACATTAGCATGCCCAGCATCCATAATCATATCTCGGAAATCATATCGTGCCTCCTCCCTAACTTCAGTTTGACTAGCCAGGTTGGACGACAATACTATCGTTTCCCCGTGCTGCGTCCACCTTGTGTATCCACCCATAAAACCGTACCGACGAAGATGCCATTTTACTTCAATTCTTTTTCTCCAGTGCAACAACTCACATCTACCGCACGGACACCTTATCTTATCAAGGTCAACATGTGCAGGATGCGCATAAGCGAAGTCGAGAAATTCGTCAACGCGACACTCAAAATCTTCAGCATTCTTCCTTTTCATCCAACTTCGATCGACTGACATGACGACTGAATTATCGTACTGTATACCACCTTCAATAATGACCAGTGATTAGGCATTGCCGATGTAAATATCAATGCATGAATGTTACAACATGTCTACATATTTCCCCTCCACTCTTGACACAGGTAGTGGTCCTATCCCATTCAGAAAAGCACATGTTTATAAAACAGTGAATAACTCATGCTTAGTCCGATGTCTGTGGAAAATTCGGCAGCACCTCCCCGCATTTCTCCAAGTACACCACATCGATTAGGTGTTCTAACATTCATCTAACCTTGCTCAGGAAGGTTTGACGGATGTTAGAACACCAGATCTGTATGCACCCAGAGAAACACACGAGAACGTGTACCAAATATCCACGACATAGAACATAAAGCATGAGTCAAAATACTGTTTTATAAACAATTAGCTTTTCCAAACTGTCCAAACTGGACATCCAAAGGCTCATTACAAGGCATTACCTTGTAATGAGTACCTTTGAACGGGAACTAAGGGTTTCTATGCATGCATGTGTTCAGAAATTGATAAGATATGCAAGAATCTTTCCGAAATATCAAAACTACAGAATGATCGTTGCATATGTTACCAATTCCACATTAAATAGAACTCGTTGGCAACGAGTTGAACCATCTCGTTGCCAATGGACTTCTCAAAACAACAATTAATATAAAGAAGGCAGGGTTTGTAAACAACGAGTAATTGAACCATCTCTGGGCAACATGGAGTAATTATGGGATGTACAAGGGCTAATTAGGGCTAACTGGGTTATTAGGGTTAATTACGATTATTAATTATAGCTGATTAGGGTTGATTAGGACTAATTAGGGTTATTTAGTCCTAATTAGGGTTTAATTGTGCCGAGTAGTGATGATTAGTCCTAATTAGGGCTAATTGGGCTTAATTGGGTTATGTTAGGGCTAATTAATGTTAATGAGGGATAGTTTCGGATAATTATAGCTGACTAGGGTTGATTATGGCTAATTAGAGTTATGTAGTCCTAATTAGGGTTTAATTGTGCCGAGTAGTGCTGATTAGTCCTAATAGGGCTAATTAGGCTTAATTGGGTTATGTTAGGGCTAATTAATGTTATTGAGGGCTAGTTTTGGATAATTATAGCTAATTAGGGTTGATTAGGACTAATTAGGGTTATTTAGTCCTAATTAGGGTTTTGATGGTGCCGAGTAGTGCACATTATGACTAATTAGGCTAACTACAATCAATATGCGCATAATTGGGTTCATTTGGGCTAATTTGGGATAATTACAGCTAATTTGAATTTCATCAGGTTCTTAGGGTTAATTAAAACTAATTAGGCTCGTTGGAGCTAATTAGGGTTAATTGATTTACTAAAATATTGTTAATCAGGACTAATTAGGGGTAATTATAGCCAGCGCTGGAGCCACGATTAGATTCCAGGGGGTGCATGCTAAAAATGTCGCATTAACCTAACTAACCTAAATTTAATGCACATTCAACAACCTCAATTCCGACACCTCATATAGGGTATCGATATGGTGTCCGATACGTGTCTGACACCTCCGGACACGTGTCCGACACATACCGACACGTGTCCGACGCCTTTGGACACGTGTCCGAAGCCTCCGGACACGTGTCCGACGCCCACCGACACGCACCTCCAGACACATCGGCATACGTTAATTTGTTTTTTAAATGTCGGACACCGTCGATCAGACGTGCTGTCCGTGTCTGCGCTAACTAACAGGTATCTCAATCCAATTGGGTCCCATCCTCCGTCAACAACCTCAATTCCGACACCTCATATAGGGTGTCGATATGGTGTCCGATACGTGTCTGACACCTCCGGACACGTGTCCGACACATACCGACACGTGTCCGATGCCTTTGGACATGTGTCCGAAGCCTCCGGACACGTGTCCGACGCCCACCGACACGCACCTCCAGACACATCGGCATACGTTAATTTGTTTTTTAAATGTCGGACACCGTCGATCAGACGTGCTGTCCGTGTCTGCGCTAACTAACAGGTATCTCAATCCAATTGGGTCCCATCCTCCGTCAACAATCTCAATTCCGACACCTCATATAGGGTGTCGATATGGTGTCCGATATGTGTCTGACGCCTCCGGACACGTGTCCGACACATACCGACACGTGTCCGACGCCTTTGGACACGTGTCCGACCTCCGGACACGTGTCCGACGCCCACCGACACGCACCTCCAGACACATCGGCATACGTTAATTTGTTTTTTAAATGTCAGACACCGTCGATCAGACGTGCTGTCCGTGTCTGCGCTAACTAACAGGTATCTCAATCCAATTGGGTCCCATCCTTGTCAACAACCTCAATTCTCAATTCTCAAATGCTCAATGCAATAAAAATTAACAAAAACCACACATTCAATCCAATTGGGTCCCATCCTCCGTCAATAATCTCAATATCTCCAATGCTCAATGCACAATTAACAATCTAAAATCATCAATTAATAATCGCAATTACTTCAAATGCACAGCTAATAACCTAAAATCATCGATCAATAATCACAATTCTAAAACGCACAATTAACAACCTAAAATTATCAAACAAATGATCAATGTTCAAATGGGAAAAAAATGTTCAAAATTCACATATCCGATATGCTTGAATTATTTCAATTTAGGGTTCGATTGTATTAGGGCATTCAATTTAGGGTTCAATTTGGGGGTTCAATTGATTCAATTTAGGGTTCAGTTGATTTGAGGCATTCAATTTAGGGTTCAATTAGTTCAATTTAGGGTTCGGTTGGATTAGGGCATTCAATTTAGGGTTCAATTAGGGTTCGGTTAGATTGGGGCAATCAATTTAAGGTTTAATTAGGGGTTCAATTAGTTCAAATTAGGGTTCGATTCAATTAGGGCATTCAATTTAGGGTTCAATTAGGAGGTTCTATTGATTCAATTTAGGGTTCGGTTCATTTGAGGCATTCAATTTAGGGTTCAGTTAGGGTTTGGTTAATTTAGGGCAATCAATTTAGGGTTCGGTTAGATTGGGGCAATCAATTTAGGGTTTAATTAGGGGTTCAATTAGTTTAATTTAACCCTCGATTCAATTAGGGCATTCAATTTAGGATTCAATTACTTCAATTTAGGGTTCAATTAGGGGGCTCTATTGATTCAATTTAGGTTTGGTTGATTTGAGGCATTCAATTTAGGGTTCAATTAGGGTTCGGTTAGATTGGGGCAATCAATTTAGGGTTTAATTAGGGGTTCAATTAGTTTAATTTAGGGTTCGATTCAATTAGGGCATTCAATTTAGGATTTACTTAGGGTTCAATTATGGTTCAATTACTTCAATTTAGTGGTCGGTTGAATTGAATAAACAATACAGAGGCTTTCTTAACCTGATGTCATGCAATGGCCCATAATCTATGACCTTTCAGCGTCACCATGATCTATATCGGTGTTACAGACTAACTACCGAATATGGTTTTCTTCCCTACCTCGTCAAGAATTAA